>OX465263.1:16173673-16371173 GCA_949987775.1 Aproaerema taeniolella | reverse complement strand
CCACGGGCTCGGACTCAACCGCTTCCTGCATCTTACAACAAGAAATAAACACTTATGTGTCAAGAAGTACCTACAGACTTTTTTTGTAAAATAATTGTTTACCAAATACAAAGTTTGTGGTGTGAGCAAGAAAAAATAAACTTTTACTAAAAAGTATATTTTGCATTGTTTCATTTTTCAAAATTTTACAATCGCGTAATTTGAGTGCACCCTCTTAATAATCGTATATCTTTTCCTCAGGAGTTGGTGTGCGCAGTTTGCGCTCCGCTGGAGTGGCGCGAGACGCATCAGTACTGGGGGACTCAGGACTCAGCACTCATACAGCTGCAGCCCACGTCAGTATAACATTACCTTATTACTGTTACTGGTCACATGTAGAGACCCATCAGTACTGGGGGACTCAGGACTCAGCACTCATACAGCTGCAGCCCACGTCAGTATAACATTACCTTATTACTGTTACTGGTCACATGTAGAGACCCATCAGTACTGGGGGACTCAGGACTCAGCACTCATACAGCTGCAGCCCACGTCAGTATAACATTACCTTATTACTGTTACTGGTCACATGTAGAGACCCATCAGTACTGGGGGACTCAGGACTCAGCACTCATACAGCTGCAGCCCACGTCAGTATAACATTACCTTATTACTGTTACTGGTCACATGTAGAGACCCATCAGTACTGGGGGACTCAGGACTCAGCACTCATACAGCTGCAGCCCACGTCAGTATAACATTACCTTATTACTGTTACTGGTCACATGTAGAGACCCATCAGTACTGGGGGACTCAGGACTCAGCACTCATACAGCTGCAGCCCACGTCAGTATAACATTACCTTATTACTGTTACTGGTCACATGTAGAGACCCATCAGTACTGGGGGACTCAGGACTCAGCACTCATACAGCTGCAGCCCACGTCAGTATAACATTACCTTATTACTGTTACTGGTCACATGTAGAGACCCATCAGTACTGGGGGACTCAGGACTCAGCACTCATACAGCTGCAGCCCACGTCAGTATAACATTACCTTATTACTGTTACTGGTCACATGTAGAGACCCATCAGTACTGGGGGACTCAGGACTCAGCACTCATACAGCTGCAGCCCACGTCAGTATAACATTACCTTATTACTGTTACTGGTCACATGTAGAGACCCATCAGTACTGGGGGACTCAGGACTCAGCACTCATACAGCTGCAGCCCACGTCAGTATAACATTACCTTATTACTGTTACTGGTCACATGTAGAGACCCATCAGTACTGGGGGACTCAGGACTCAGCACTCATACAGCTGCAGCCCACGTCAGTATAACATTACCTTATTACTGTTACTGGTCACATGTAGAGACCCATCAGTACTGGGGGACTCAGGACTCAGCACTCATACAGCTGCAGCCCACGTCAGTATAACATTACCTTATTACTGTTACTGGTCACATGTAGAGACCCATCAGTACTGGGGGACTCAGGACTCAGCACTCATACAGCTGCAGCCCACGTCAGTATAACATTACCTTATTACTGTTACTGGTCACATGTAGAGACCCATCAGTACTGGGGGACTCAGGACTCAGCACTCATACAGCTGCAGCCCACGTCAGTATAACATTACCTTATTACTGTTACTGGTCACATGTAGAGACCCATCAGTACTGGGGGACTCAGGACTCAGCACTCATACAGCTGCAGCCCACGTCAGTATAACATTACCTTATTACTGTTACTGGTCACATGTAGAGACCCATCAGTACTGGGGGACTCAGGACTCAGCACTCATACAGCTGCAGCCCACGTCAGTATAACATTACCTTATTACTGTTACTGGTCACATGTAGAGACCCATCAGTACTGGGGGACTCAGGACTCAGCACTCATACAGCTGCAGCCCACGTCAGTATAACATTACCTTATTACTGTTACTGGTCACATGTAGAGACCCATCAGTACTGGGGGACTCAGGACTCAGCACTCATACAGCTGCAGCCCACGTCAGTATAACATTACCTTATTACTGTTACTGGTCACATGTAGAGACCCATCAGTACTGGGGGACTCAGGACTCAGCACTCATACAGCTGCAGCCCACGTCAGTATAACATTACCTTATTACTGTTACTGGTCACATGTAGAGACCCATCAGTACTGGGGGACTCAGGACTCAGCACTCATACAGCTGCAGCCCACGTCAGTATAACATTACCTTATTACTGTTACTGGTCACATGTAGAGACCCATCAGTACTGGGGGACTCAGGACTCAGCACTCATACAGCTGCAGCCCACGTCAGTATAACATTACCTTATTACTGTTACTGGTCACATGTAGAGACCCATCAGTACTGGGGGACTCAGGACTCAGCACTCATACAGCTGCAGCCCACGTCAGTATAACATTACCTTATTACTGTTACTGGTCACATGTAGAGACCCATCAGTACTGGGGGACTCAGGACTCAGCACTCATACAGCTGCAGCCCACGTCAGTATAACATTACCTTATTACTGTTACTGGTCACATGTAGAGACCCATCAGTACTGGGGGACTCAGGACTCAGCACTCATACAGCTGCAGCCCACGTCAGTATAACATTACCTTATTACTGTTACTGGTCACATGTAGAGACCCATCAGTACTGGGGGACTCAGGACTCAGCACTCATACAGCTGCAGCCCACGTCAGTATAACATTACCTTATTACTGTTACTGGTCACATGTAGAGACCCATCAGTACTGGGGGACTCAGGACTCAGCACTCATACAGCTGCAGCCCACGTCAGTATAACATTACCTTATTACTGTTACTGGTCACATGTAGAGACCCATCAGTACTGGGGGACTCAGGACTCAGCACTCATACAGCTGCAGCCCACGTCAGTATAACATTACCTTATTACTGTTACTGGTCACATGTAGAGACCCATCAGTACTGGGGGACTCAGGACTCAGCACTCATACAGCTGCAGCCCACGTCAGTATAACATTACCTTATTACTGTTACTGGTCACATGTAGAGACCCATCAGTACTGGGGGACTCAGGACTCAGCACTCATACAGCTGCAGCCCACGTCAGTATAACATTACCTTATTACTGTTACTGGTCACATGTAGAGACCCATCAGTACTGGGGGACTCAGGACTCAGCACTCATACAGCTGCAGCCCACGTCAGTATAACATTACCTTATTACTGTTACTGGTCACATGTAGAGACCCATCAGTACTGGGGGACTCAGGACTCAGCACTCATACAGCTGCAGCCCACGTCAGTATAACATTACCTTATTACTGTTACTGGTCACATGTAGAGACCCATCAGTACTGGGGGACTCAGGACTCAGCACTCATACAGCTGCAGCCCACGTCAGTATAACATTACCTTATTACTGAATAAAGTTAGTTGAATAAATCTATGAAACCGAATTATTTTTCTGAAAGAATCTACTTGAAATTGTAAAAAAAAAATACTTCCTTACTGTGGCAATTTGGTGATTAACATTAAATTAAATAATATTTTTGTTTCCACTTTTCACAAAAGTATTTTAAGTATAAGAGATAAAAAATGTTTTCAAACGACCTAGGTTCCTCGGAAATCATTTTTTTGCTGTTTTGTCGTGAATAGATTATAAATATTCGGGAATCAATGTGTTAATTTGAAAAGCTTAATACGGCCACAATTTTGCATACGTAGTGTACAATTTCAATTATCAACCACATATTCGGTTTGTGTTAGTTCTTCTTCTTATCGTGTAGGTATAGTCAAGTGTGTGGTGATCTTGGCTCACCCCGGTTTCAGAGTTTTCAAACCGCACAATGGCCTCTGACTCGGTTTTAACGACTGTAGTCAATCGAAACGCTCGTGATAGATCGCCACTTTGCTCACCCATCAGGTTCCCTGCTTCTGTGTACGTCGTTTAACCTCACCGATCGGTCGAGATCAGCGAGCGCCACTGGGCTACGAGCGCTGAATGTGTTAGTCGAATAAAGTTTTTTTAGTCGACCCAGTATGTATGTGTGTGTGTGTGTTGCGTAGGTTCGCGGTAGTGGAGCAGGGCCCTAAGATGCTGTATCTGAACACATGTATCCGCGGGTACCCCCTGGGGCTCCGCGCCGGTTCCGACCCCCGGAAGCCGGCGCTAGCGATGCCGGAGCACTTCGACAGCCTCACCTTCAACAGCGTGCCCTACCAGCTCACCAACATCGAGGTACGATACTTACAGCAGCCCACTTCATTTATACTGGGCCCCGATTCTGTAACTTCAGTTGTGTCGATGGAATGGAGGCCATTTTATCGGTTCAGGTGTCGAAATTGAGAACTATTTAATTTTCATAAACTTGCTGACGACCACCCCGACCGGCAACTCCACCTTCGACCGAACGTAAAGTTGCAAACTCCCTGCAACTGGAAATTCAGTTGGCGGTGGCGCCACCAGTCAAAGCAACCGTCATTAGATGTATATTGGATAGTTCTCAATTTTGCCACCTGACCGGATAAAATGGCTACCATTCCATCGACACACTACTGAAGTTACAGAATCGGGACTCTAGGCTATTACTGAAAAATAAACCACGCCGAACTAGAATGCCTACATTATAAGCGACAACTTTTGTTCTAATAGTTAGATACATTTACCGAAAATAAATTTTCAAGTTTTTGTTGCACTATCTAACACTTTTAACAGTTCTGGCTAGTAAATACCTACCTAGCAACTTCGCCGGTACACTTTCTGTTCAGTTACTATCAGTTCATTAATTTGCAGAGAAGAGGTTTACAAGTTGTTACATAGTATACAGTTCCTCTATTCCGCTACACACACTAGCATACAAATCTATATATATAAAAGAAAGTCGTGTTTGTTAGAACACTTATAACTCGAGAACGGCTGGACCGATTTCCATGGTTTTTGATTTGTTGTATTTCTCTTCGTCCCGAATAGCAGAATAACTATTAAAGACATTGGAAAATTGACGGGGAAATTCCCACGGGAACGAAGTCCCGGGCGAAAAGCTAGTTTATCATAAAAAATTATATAAAAAACCCTTTACACTATAAAAACTACAGTCAATTAGCCACTCTTTTACATTTCTTGTCATCGTACTACTAGGACCAGATTTAAATTTCTCAGGGGTCTTATTGTACAATTGTTGTACACTTCGTTACAAGGGGTAGGTCATTTATATAAAACAAAAACAATAACGGTCCCAGTACACTTCCCTGGGGAACGTCATAGTGGTTAAACCTGTACAGATCTGTGCCGTCTTACTACATCGTCGCTACTTAGTTTTTTTTATTTCAACACAATGTGATTTTTTACTTAAATAGGTTTTAGCCAGAATAATGCAGGACCCCTGATGCCATACCTTTCTAGTTTCGCTAACAATATTTTGTGTACTACGTGGTCAAAGGCCTTCGTTATGTCTAGGAACGGAACAATTTCTCGTTGACGCGAGTAAGTGTGGTTACGAGTGTAAGTAGATATGTGGGGGGAGAGGAAAAAAATCAGTGACGTAATACGTAAATGTAGATGTGTGCTGTGGGGAGGGGAGAGCTGCTGACGAAAGTCAGTGACGTAACAGGCGTACGTAGAACGTATCTTAAAGGATAACCTGCAGGGAAATTCCACTAAAAACTGATTATATTTTTTATTTTATTATAATAATGGCTACGGTCCGAATGACGATAATATCGATATTATCGCTCAAACATTGGTCCGATTGACCTGTGAGCACGCTCACAGCGCTGACAGTGACGTCACTTATGACGTCATTACCGACGCCATCTTGCTCTAACAACGACCATGCCTCGACGCGTAATCACTGTGAGCGATCTGTCAAAATAAACAAATTGGAAGTGTTTTTCATGTGTTTTTTAAGGTTTTCCTTTAAAGTTCTTCTTTCTTTGTTATTGGCGTGGGTGATGACTAAATAAACTCCTTGAGCAGAAAAAATGCATCTTCAGAAGGTAAACAAAGATTTTGAGGTTAGAAATACCGTATGCGCGCTAACGTTCTGGTCCCGATTCGAAAACTGTCATTTGTCGATTTTAGCGCTGTCATCCATTCGGACCAGGCTGTAAGCGTTGGCGCGCTGTGATCGCCAAAATCGTCATTCGGACCGTAGCCAATATATATCACACAGATATTCATAACAGTTAACTTAATCTAAGTGTACATTTACTTAAGATATCTATGTGAGAGACTGGTATCCGTACTAGGAAAACCTGTATGACGGATTACCAGCCTCTCCGACTCCGGACCAAGTGCACAAGACAGGTACTGCTTAAAATTAAGACAGGAGCATTGATTGTGAAGAAATAGTGCGAGTGCATAAAAGAAGAAGAAAGGTTTAGGGTGTGTGCTTGAAATAGTGTGATTGTGTGTGTGTGTGTGTGTGCGTGTGTGCGTGTGTGTGTGTAGATGTATGTGATTGTGAGCACCATGCGTGTGTATGTAAATGGGTTGGATTTATTTTGTAAATGGTTTCAGCTTAAGACACCAAGTAGGTCTTCTGTCTCATCATAACTTAAGGATTTCAGTAAGGCAGCAGTATTGTTTTAAAAGCCTTTGAAAGAAATATCAACACATAAAAAATGACAGCCAAAAGCGCGAAATTGCTGTAATGTATTGATATTGTCCTGATAATGTTTTAGATAGATAAATAAAATTTATATTTAACTGACACAATACACAATGAACAATTAATGTTTTTTATTATTTAGTACTAGCTTTTTCCCGCGGAAAAATCTTGAAACACGAATCCGTTTTATTTCCTTTAAGGTATACACCTTGGAAGTTTTCAGACAAAATGTCCAAAAAAATTGTTATCTCCATACAAAGTTTGAACCCCCTATTTCAGCCCCTTTCGGGTTGAATTTCGAAAAATCCTTTCTTAGTGCTCGTCTATAACATAAAAGACAACTTTTTCCAAATTTCAGCTTTCTAGGTCTAAGGGTTTGGGCTAGGCGTTGATGAGTCAGTAAATTGTCATATAAATACTAGGACCAAGCATAAACTGGATGTACTAGACAGTCGTCTCCACAAGGTCACGAACTCTTTTATGGGTCAATGTATACGTTTCTATAATAAGATTCTCATGTGCATTCAAGATTTACCTTTGGATAAACAGTAATTAAACAAAAACTTTGCAAAAAGGGCTGTTACAAAATTTCTGATTACCTAACTGACAAGTAGCCATGGGAATGAACTGCTCAGCTAGAGTTATTTCAGAATTAGTCAAAATTAGAAAATAAGAAAATTTGTAATGTGATTAAAAAGAGCACCCTCAGAGTCTTGCCTGTTCTTCTCTGGGGAAGACTGCACCTTTGCGAATAGGCGTAGAGTCAGTAGGGTCAATAGAACAAATGCGTATGTATGTATTTAAATCCTTTAATGTTTGTTTGTATGTATTTAATGTAATCTTAACTTGTTTTAAGTGGCATCCTGAATGTCCTATAAAAAAAAGATTTTTTCTATTCTTGTCTAATCAGGACCTCCAATTGTATATATAAGACTAGCTTTCCGCCCGCGGCTCCGCCCGCGTGGACTACAGGTTATATCGTGCCCAACTGTGGGATAAAATGTAGCCTATGTCCTTTCCCAGGCTCTAATCTATCTCTGTACCAAAATTCATCAAAATCGGTTCAGCGGTTTAGGCGTGAAAAGGTAACAGACAGACAGACAGACAGAGTTACTTTCGCATTTATAATATTAGTAGGGATTCTGGTGTTATAGGTGTGGGGCTGCGGTGACCCGGCGTCGCGCGACTCGCAGCTCGAGACCAAGAAGTGGCAGATGAGGGAGGCGGAGCGACAGCGGACTGTGAGTACATACACTACACTACACTACACTACACTCGCAGCTCGAGACCAAGAAGTGGCAGATGAGGGAGGCGGAGCGACAGCGGACTGTGAGTACATACACTACACTACACTACACTACACTCGCAGCTCGAGACCAAGAAGTGGCAGATGAGGGAGGCGGAGCGACAGCGGACTGTGAGTACATACACTACACTACACTACACTCGCAGCTCGAGACCAAGAAGTGGCAGATGAGGGAGGCGGAGCGACAGCGGACTGTGAGTACATACACTACACTACACTACACTCGCAGCTCGAGACCAAGAAGTGGCAGATGAGGGAGGCGGAGCGACAGCGGACTGTGAGTACATACACTACACTACACTACACTCGCAGCTCGAGACCAAGAAGTGGCAGATGAGGGAGGCGGAGCGACAGCGGACTGTGAGTACATACACTACACTACACTACACTCGCAGCTCGAGACCAAGAAGTGGCAGATGAGGGAGGCGGAGCGACAGCGGACTGTGAGTACATACACTACACTACACTACACTACACTCGCAGCTCGAGACCAAGAAGTGGCAGATGAGGGAGGCGGAGCGACAGCGGACTGTGAGTACATACACTACACTACACTACACTACACTCGCAGCTCGAGACCAAGAAGTGGCAGATGAGGGAGGCGGAGCGACAGCGGACTGTGAGTACATACACTACACTACACTACACTCGCAGCTCGAGACCAAGAAGTGGCAGATGAGGGAGGCGGAGCGACAGCGGACTGTGAGTACATACACTACACTACACTACACTCGCAGCTCGAGACCAAGAAGTGGCAGATGAGGGAGGCGGAGCGACAGCGGACTGTGAGTACATACACTACACTACACTACACTCGCAGCTCGAGACCAAGAAGTGGCAGATGAGGGAGGCGGAGCGACAGCGGACTGTGAGTACATACACTACACTACACTACACTACACTCGCAGCTCGAGACCAAGAAGTGGCAGATGAGGGAGAAATGGGTTGAATCGTTACAAAGATGACTAGGTAAAACTGTAGCATTATGCTGAACCAGCACCAATTTAGTATAACACAGGCAGCGCAATGCTGCACTTTGTTTTTATGTTTGTGAGTGTTTTTGGAGTCGTATCTGGATTTTGTTTTTGTGTTTGTAAAGTTTTTTTTTTATTATACAAGCTGTTAATGTAGAAGTGCATCATATTCATAGATTCAATAGTAAATCATGCTATCACTAATGAAGTCTGTTTGTAAGTTCATATGATGGCGGCCGGCGGCGCGGCCGGTGTAGCGCGCAGACGTGTCTGCGCTACAGACGCACTACGTGTCGCGAGCACTGACCGGACCGCGGCGCATGGCCGAGCGAGCGGCCGGCATCATTTAGGGTTGAGCGCTATGTTTATCGACGAAAAAATTATAAATCAAATTTTCAATAAAAAAAAGTTTATTGTTATATTTATTGTTTGGTTTTAAAATCATCAGTATTTTTACTACCTCAGAAAATATGACGCACTTCTAGATTAACAGCTCGTATAAGATGGGTTAACTCTTGACCTCGATCTTGACCAATCGTATCTGGATGGTCATAGACGAGGTCGACGATGGAGCGAGTTAACCCGAAAATGCCTAATAAGGCACTGGTACTCCCACGCACCGACGGAACACAGCAAGCTGTTTGGCGTCGGACTTCGGTAGGAGGGTGGTCGCGAACCAGACGGCCCTTTACAGGACCTACCACACCGCATGAGACCATAGGACGACACCTCAGATTCAGAACAAATTGAGGCGTCGCGTCGTTGCCCGGGGTGGATTAATAGGAGGCAGGTCTCATTCGTTTTCCTTAGCCCTTACGACACCCACGGAAAGAAATGGGATGGTGTTATTCTCAATCGATCACCACACGACTTAAAGTGTCTCCTATGTTTCTTAAGTGATGTCTGTGTTGTACCGAATGTAGTATTTTGTGTTGTATTTTAAATAGTCCGTGATGTCGTGTGCCCAGGTAAAGTTGTCAGCTGCGGAGTGGATCGAGCACCCCGACCGCTACCTGCTGGAGCTGGCGGGCCGCCCGCAGTACAACAGCACCGCCAGCTAGCGGGGGACAGACAGACATTAGCAACTCGTTACCATTGTTTTTTTTAAAAGGTTCCAGAATAACCTGGTCTTATAAGGCATAAATGCCGAAATCACGTTCTTCCAAGCTTTTAAAAAAAATCAAGGTCACAAAAATTATACGATAGCCGTAAGTAGTTGCATTTTTGTAATACGATCGATCCGTTGATCTCCCGCTTGAAATCACAGGCAGAGAAGCGCAACCTCGGCCGGCTAAAACCGAATGTGAATACCGATGTAGTCTAGACCTTATTTACATTATACGTAAGATTTTAAATACAATAAATACAGAGAGAAAAAATACATTTGACGGAAAAAAAGAACTAATATTTTCGCGCCATTCGAAAGCGACACATTTGCGCCGTAGCTCAGACGATGACTAAGGTTAGTATCACAGAACGCGACTCAGACTCTGATCTATACTTAAGTAGCTATCGTCTTTGTCATTTTGATAGTGACAGAAAGACACGATCAATAGGTACTTAAGTATAAGTCGACATTGAAGTCTCCTATCACTATGGTGTTTCACTGTAAATTGAAATCTTATCATTGTAGTTTGCTCAAACTGTTACGATTCTATTTTGGTCTAATATTTAAGTAAGTATTTGCCCTGTAAGGGGCTTTAGCGTTATAATTTAAACACTATACAACCACGCCAATAATCCCTGCCGGGGTAGGCAGAACATTTGACATAGGTACATTCTGAGAGTTATTACATGGAGAATGAGCATAGTGGTGATAGAATAGATTATAATAGAAAAAATCTTTATTTTATAGGACATTCAGGATGCCACTTAAAACAAGTCAAGATTACAACGAAATACATACAAACAAACATTAAAGGACTTAAATACATACATACGCATTCGTTCTATTGACCCTACTGACTCTACGCCTATTCGCAAAGGTGCAGTCTTCCCCAGAGAAGAACAGGCAAGAAACTCTGAGGGTGCTCTTTTTAATAGCATTTCAAATTTTCTTATTTTCTAATTTTAACTAATAGGGATGTTGACAATTTTTTTTTATTGTAAAGCAACTGAATCCAAAACCCAAAACCGAAATAATTTTTGAAAACTATTGAGAAATAAAAAAATTACAAGCTATTAAATTTCAATAGAGGGGGAAACTGTCAAACAACGAAAAAGAGATGCACTTACAGGCATGTGACGTCACCGCCATTTGTTTGCGTATGTAAAAACGGGATAGCTAGCTCTCCCCACAAAACGAGATAGGTAGTCCTTACGATAATATAAATGCCAATAACTTATTCATTTATAAACCAATTTTAATGCTGTATTCGGGTATTAATATATTTTTAGCATTATTTTTTTGTTTCACATACAATCATTCATTAAATCAAACACTGTCAACATCCCTATTCTGAAATAACTTTAGAGCTGAGCAGTTCATTCCCATGGCTGCTTGTCTGATAGATAGGTCACATACATACATACGCTCACGCTTATAATCCATAACGGGGTAGGCAGAGCATCACTGGTTTTAAAACCACTAGATGCCACGTTTGACATAAATTGTGAGGGTTATCAGATGGAACAAGTTATATGGTGAGAGGTGGTCAGCCTTTCGCCCATTATACAACAAATCCCTCGCATCCCTCTTACAGACTTTTACTGTACACCTGGGAAGAGTAGGTATGTGGCACATTCTAAGTTTTTCTTTCACTCCCGGCCAGCGTGGAAGTGGTATAGGTTTTCAGTCTTACATAATGTAAAATCAGTTTTAAACATAATTGAATTTATGCGACTGTGTTTATTAAAAGGTACAACTTTCGTGGTAGTCAATAAGAGCTACTTGCAATACCTCATCACACTAATTGTGAACCTAAACGACTGTCACGAATGTTGTACTTTTCCATTTTCACAGTCACATATTCACTATTTAAAATAGCATGTACAGTACAAGCAACATTAGCTGAACTAGCACAAACAACGAGACTTCACTCTCATGTCCGTTCATGGTCAAGGAAAACATAACCCTAAACATAACTTGGATTTGCGAGACAGTTGTCTCCACAAAGTAACAAACTCTTTTATGGGTCAATGTTTACGCTTCTACAATAAGATTCCCACGTATATTCAAAACCTACCTTTGCAAAAATTTAAGACAATAATTATACAAAAACTTTGTAAAAATGGCTATTATAGAATTTCGGATTATCTGTTAGACAAGCATCCATGGGAATAAATTGCTCAGCTCCAGAGTTATTCAGATATTTAGTCAATTAAAATTAGAAGCAAGAATATTTATGACTGACTTAAAAAGAGCGACCCTCGGAGTTTCTTGCCTATTCTTCTCCTGAGGAAGACTGCACTTTTGCGAATAGGCGCCAAGTCAAAAATGCTAATGTGATTTACTATTTTGCTCAATGATTTACATTGATTTTGCTAATGTATTTTTATGACATTTTCAAGAAACATTTTGTATGTTCTATGAAAATAAAGTATTTTTGATTTGATTTGATAAGAGGAGAAGATTGCATTTCTTTTGTATTCGATTGACGTTGCCACATGATCTTGAATTGCTAAAAGAACGAATGTCCAAATGCAAGAGAAATGAAAACTCCTGTAAATCGAAATAGGGTCCATTTTCCTTGTGTTAATTCGGGAGTCTATACTCTCATGAGAGAGAAAGTCTCATTTCATATGTAAGGGCAGCAGGTTAGCATTAAGGTCCTAGATTTGAAAAAAAATCACGTTTTTTGTTGATAAATAAAAATTTAAAAAATTGTATACTTTTTACTTCGCTACACCGCTCTTCTACGGAATCCAAAGATTTCATTCCTTTGCCACTTTAATTTTATATGGCAACGAAAAATAACTTAAAAATGGTTGTCATATAATGAAATTGACAAATTTTTTTTTCTCTAGCTGACGGCTTGGCCAAGGAAAACTTCCCATAATTCCGTACAGGTGTTAGATTAGCGTAGTGAGATTGTGAAAATTAATAGTCTTTTTTTATCTCCCAGCAAAAAAAAGTTTTTTGTGTTTTGAGAAATTTACCCTTACGGCACTTTTATAGTCGTGCGTGTTTGCGCCCGCGTGCGGGCCAGGCCCGCACGCAGGCGCAAACACGCACGACTATAAAAGAGCCCTTAATCCTATAATAAAAATAGAAACTAGACCTATTTAAAAATACTCTGAAAATGTCAGACATAGCCAATTCATTCGCAATGTATATTGTATATTGTATTGTATATTGTAACATGCTGCCGCGTGTACAGTCGAAGGAACATCAAACTTGACAAATGCAACCTTTGTCATTAGTGTAGAAGTACGAATTGTAGATTTATCTTATTTACACAAACTAAATCGTGGTTCCTACGCTGTAAGCCATTTCGAGAGTCAACTACTTATTTATAAAACTTGATTGTAAAATTTAAATGTACAGTTGTTTATACATGTACTTACATATACACATCATACGGTCTAGGGATATTGTACGATTTTTCATACGAAAGAGGTCTGTTTGAGAAGATATAATAGCTTACTCGAGATACATGGAGGGCTATAATTTTCAGACGATTAAGTGCTAAACCTGAATTTTCAATTCTAGTCAATAAATTTTGTTTTACTTGAAATTTGTAAAACGACGAAAATGAAAAAAAAAATTGCGTAAATTCGACCATTTTCATATAAAAAGCAGGCAAAAAGTGCATTTTCGTTTTCGTTTCCGTCACTTTTTCACAAATTTCAAGTGAAACAAAATTTATTGACTAGAATTGAAAATTCAGGTTTAGCACTTGCTCGTCTGAAAATTATTGCCCTCAGACCTCTTTTGTACAGGTCTGTTAACTAAAGCTGGCGCGTTCAACACATTTACACATTCCGTTTGTGTAGTGTCTGTTATCTACAACGCACCCATTTTACTAAAAACTAACTCTAGTCTACACTTATGAATCAATTATTTGAAAATCATTTAGTTTTAAACATCCTGTATAGTGAAATTGCATAAGTGTGAGTACTGTGAACGCGCCAGCATTAGTTAACAGACCTGTATGAAAAATCATGCAATATCCCTAGACCGTGTTGATATGTATATATTGAAATCATTGAAGAACATATGTAGATAGACTTTAGATAGAATAAATCCAATAAAGTTTTGTAAACATCGGATCGTCCAGACGCGCTTGGCAACTACAGTCCGACTTAATTAAAGTACTTAGTTTAGAGTAAACCTATATTTTTAACCGTCTTCAAAAAAGGAGTAGGTTCTATGTTCGACTGTATGTATTTTTTTTTTGTATGTTCACCGATTTCTCCGCCAATTATGGACGGATTTTCAAAATTCTTTTTTTGTTCGAAAGAGTATATTCCAGAGGTGGTCCCATATAAATTTTATCGGAAATGATTCAGCGCTTTAAAAAAATTCAACAAAACCAAAAAAGTAATAGGCATTGTAGTCTCCAAGAAATACTAGTTATCTACTTTTTGCGAACTGTTGTTGGGATTGAAGTCGGTGACTCATACTTTTTTTAACGTGGAAAATTATTTCAAATCTGCTTTTAGTTTAGTCGTCATTTTAAAAATGGTCTCATGTTCAATAAGATGCTGGGGGCTATTAGAAGGTAAAGTCGATTATGATTGATCTCGAATTCGCCGTACATTGCTTCTCTTTAAAGTGTTTTTTTCTGGAGGTAAATGCAGATGTGAGTCAAACGCAGCGATGTACGTAAAATCGACATTATTTTTAAGCCCCCTGATTATATATATAAGAACGATGAATTTGTCATAAACGTTAACTTATACGTAGGTAATGAAATATGTTCCGAGTCAACTATTCTGCCGAGTAACTGATTTGCATTTACGAAATATTGAATGGCTTCAAATAAACAAACATTAAGCATGTGAATGGGTCCACTAAACTGAACAACTTTCCCCAAAAGTAGGCCAAAAAAAAGAAAAAAGAAGTCAAAAAATCTACACTAATATTATAAAAAGGAAAGACTTGTATTTTTGTATGTCTATCTATCTATACATATTATAAAGAGGAAAGATTGGATGTTTGTTTGTTTGCATCGAATAGGCTCCGAAACTACTGGATCGATTTGAAAAATTCTTTCACCATTAGAATCCTACATTATCCGGGATGGACATAGGGTATATGATTTTCCTGAATTCCCACGGGAACGAAGTCCCGCGCGGGAAGCTAGTAATAAACTTAAAAACTCCTGGACCGATTTCAAAAATTCTTTCACCATTAGGATGCCACATTATCCCTGAATAATGCATTTAATAATTTCGCATCTTTGCCCTTGGGCTAGATTGTGGTCAAGAGCGAACCCTTCATTAATAATAAAAAAAAAAACATAGGCTACATAATTTTCCCGAATTTCCACGGGAACGAAGTTTCGAGCGGAATGCTAGTAAATAAATAAAGCGATTGCCGTAGAATGAGAAATAGAAAAAAAATATTTGGAAACTGTATTAAGGAAAGTTGTTCGGGTTCATGTGTAGAATCTCCCGTGAAGTTTCGCTAACTTATTTATAGTTATTTTTATCACCATTAAAATTTTTTTGTACGTAAACTTTATACAAATTTAACAGACCCGTATTTTTTGTTTCTACTTTTCATATAAATATTTCAAGCTAGATCGTCTGAAGCATGAAAATAATTCAAAATTTTTGTATGGAAAAAAAAATAACATCGTCCAATTTACTTGAAACTTGGTAATAGTACTCTTCAACACAATTTGTGACACCCGTGTTTCTGCGTTTTACAAAATTCATCCTGTAAGACGTTAAAAAGGGGTATCAATATCAGACAATTTTGGAAAAAATATATATTTTCCTCCTTATTTACTTATACGTTCTATCAACGTTACTGACACCGTAAGAACAATTTGGATGGTGATAAAAAAATCACCCTGTATAAAACAATGTCAATCGACTGCAAATAAAAGTTTAATATTGAAATACAATAAGTGGTTTGGACTGTAAGATTAGGAGACTTTACATTACGTTGCGAAAATTAAGGATGTGAATCAGCCTACGAAACTGAACAACTTTTCCCGAGGTCAAAATATGAAAAAAAAAAGAATTTTCGCGTCTATCCAAAACTTGTGTGATCAGCTTATTTGCCTTTGTAAGGGAAGTCGATGTTTTCATTTTTATTTAATGGAGTTTCCTTGGAAAAGTTATTCAGTTTTACGGGGAGAATAACCCCCTAAAGTTTCACTAACTACATAGTTTAAACTCACCCTATAATTATAAGATGATGTTAAATTATTTAACGAATTATTTGAATCAGTTTTCGAAACTGAACAACTTCAAAAAGTAGAATTATGTTTTTTTTTAATTCACCAACTTTAAATGTTTTTGTGAAAGTACTTTTGAATTAAGTTGTTCAATTTTCAAGCGCAGATTCGTACGTTTTCGTAATTTAAAATCACCTCATACAAGTATATAGGTACAGACAAGAGCAGGTCACGCTTTACACTACCAGTTTAAGCTGAGCTCTGGTTTATACTGCGCGCCATACATACAATGCAGGGTTGGTCCAAAGTCCAAAATGTCAACCTTGACGTGCTCTTGAGTGTACTTATTTTTTGCGATAGGACCAATATTGTTATCTTACTTATACTGTTACGATAAGTAACATTAATATCATTGCTTATACTTATAGTAATATGTAAGTAAGTAGGTATGTTGTTCAGGGTGGAAGGGAAAGCTTAGCAAATACTCAAATGGTGGAATCTACGCACAGACAAGATCAATATAAGTAAATTATTTTTTATTGTTAATAAACAACGCAATGTGCTGCTTTTGAATAAAAATTTTTTTTTTAAACTTTGAATAATTTGAATAAACTAATTTATTGGGTACTTATAGAATAAAACAAAACTTCATGTAAAAGTTTTTAAGTTTTTGCTCAGGAAAATTATATTGAAAAATCATTCATGGTTTGAAGTTCTTGCTAAGCTATCCCTTAGAACCTATAGACTACAACTTAAAGACCACAGATACATTGCTTACACAGTCAAAATGTAATTAAACGAGTGCGCTTATTAAGGTGCTACTGATCGCTTGTTCAATAAAAATGAATATAAGATTGTAACATTAGGTACTTTATTGCTGTACAAAATAAAGTATTTTGTTAAATTTTTCGTGTTTCAATAAATTTGGTACAAACAACAGCACACCAAGTCAAGGCAAACTGTTGACGACAAAGGTCAACAATCAAAATAAAAAAAATAACTCAATATTCTAATGTCGATCACATCACATAAAAAGACCATCACTAAAAACAAAACAATATATAAAAAACGACATAAATCAAAAAGACTTATCAAAGGAATAAAAACATTCATACAAAAAAGGCTAAAACTAAAACCTAAAAAGATCTGTCGCCAATATATTATTTTGATGTGAACTTTTGAATCATTGGTTCAGTACTAACCAAACCCACACACAGGTCCGTTCTGCTTGTATCTGTTATGGACCCAAGTGATTAATGTGGGCATTATCGGGCAAAGTCTAGCTCTATCGGGAAAAGTGATTAATTACATTCTAAACTTCATTATTTATCATATTGCCCGGTCATTATTATATTGCTACGTGACAATTGGGCAATTTGATAATAAAGCTAAGTTTGTCGCGTTGCGGGTAGGGAAGTGCCCTCGTTGCAATTTTAAAAAAGTTTTCGTTTTTTTTTCACGGCCGCCATCTTATATTTCAAAATGGATGTCATTTTTGGAATAAGCACCCCTGAAATGAAAATTATTAAACGACATCCATAACGGATTTTTACAAAAAATGCATGTCCGCCATCTTGGATATCAAAATGGATGTCATTTTTGGAATCAGCATCCCCAAAAACCTAGTAAACGATACCCATGTCGATACCCGATACCATGCCCGAGAGAATTCATATCCACCATCTTGGATTTTTGGTGGGGGGAATCGCGACGCTTCGGGCTTCGCTCTTCGCGCCACGATTCCCCCATTTAAAATCCAAGATGGCGGATATGAAATTTCCGGAAAGCAGTCGACGGGTAAGACGCTTCGGGCTTCGCCTTACGCGGAGCTCGGTCTTCGGCCTCACCCTATACGCAGCTCGCTTTGGCCTACGGCCTCGCCTCACCTACAGAATCTAAACTTGTATGGCGGCCATCTTGGATTGAGGGGTAGACGCTCCGGGCTTTGCCCTACGAGGAGTTCGGCCTTCGGCCTCACTCTATACGGTCTGCGACCTCGCCTCACCATTACAATCTTAACTCATATGGCAACCATCTTGGATTGGGGGAGGGGAACGCTCTGGGCTTCGCCCTATGCGGAGCATGGCATTCGGCCCCGCCTTGCTAATTCATCAATTATTTAAATTGTTTAACATTTTGTTTATTTTAAGTTAAATGACAATAATAATTAATAAAAATAGTAATTAAATAAGTTTGTATTACTCTGCCCAAAAGGCGATGGTCATTATGTATAATGCCCAGGCAATTTGATTATTTGAATAATTTATTATCAAACTAGCTTTCCGCCCGCGGCTCCGCCCGCGTGGACTACAGGTTATATCGTGCCCAACTGTGGGATAAAATGTAGCCTATGTCCTTTCCCAGGCTCTAATCTATCTCTGTACCAAAATTCATCAAAATCGGTTCAGCGGTTTAGGTGAAAAGGTAACAGACAGACAGACAGACAGACAGAGTTACTTTCGCATTTATAATATTAAGTAGGGATATTAGTAGGGATTGCTCTCTCATATTGGCCATTTTTCATAATGCCAAGTTATTAAGAAAAATGCCCAATTTACTTATCACTTGGTCCATAACATATACGGGGTGTCGGTTTTTTACCAGCAAAGCCAAAGAATGGCGACAGTTACAACATAAGTTGTTGTATACGTTTATGTTGAGCTATTTCTTACTGAGTAAATTTATTTTGACTACAACAACCGAGCTGCTTCGCGCGGCAATCAAATGCCTCACAAGGCCACCTGTTTAGTGGCTTTTGGAACAAAGATTTCTTCAAACAAGGTTCAAATGTATTCTATCCTTCTCATTCTTACAGCTAAAGAAAAAGAGGCAGATACATAATCTACAGATATCTGTGAATTAGTGCAATAAAACAATTAACGAAAACTGTAAAAAAAATTACATGTATTATATTTTGGTCCTTTCGTGCGTTGCGCCCGATCGTTGCCACATTCTTGATGCTATTTATTTCAGAGCACGTTAAAAAAATAACTATTACCTAAGTGTGAACAGTGTCTGTTTTCCACTAAAATAATAAAATGGGAGAACGAATCCGCCCCGGAATGAACCGACGAGTACAACATGTTACAAAATAAATTATGATCAGAAAAACTAAAACTAGTAGCCCATGAATGAGCCACCTGCTTGCAACCAATTCACGATTTATCCTGAATTTTCTTGAGCGTGGTTCAGGGACCAGCTTCTTCTCACTTGTCTTTGGACAAAACCGTTTCATGAGTCGTTCTAGCAAAGTGTTTTTTCCAATGGGTGGATAAAACGTGACACTGTTCCACAGATGGAACCCGTATGGATATTTCGGTATTTCTCTCACTCTGTAAAATTCTTGTCGGTTGTAGTAGTCCACTGGGTAGAATATTTCATGCTGATACACGTGCATTCCTGTTAAACCGAGCACTAAAATTAATCAATCTGTAATAGCTACCTACATACGGAGGTATACACTCATGGGTATTCGTATTTGCCCATGGATAATGTTCGTCTATAAGACGAAGTTGATTCAGGTTGATCTAAAATTTCCCATACATTGCTTTTGTACAAAGTGATTTTCACTGCTGTTTAGGTACTTTTTAGGTCAATATGTAGACAAAAGCAATGTATGATGTAAGTATTCAACATCAATCGTAATTAGCTCAGGCACTAAGCAAATAAATTATTTTTTTTGGATTAAAGCAAGCCGTTTGGCATCCTTCACCTACTTAAAAAAATATACAAGATGATAAAAAACCTCCCAGCTATATTCAAAATTCTGAACCAGTATCACTCAAAGTGAAAAAAAAAAATACTTAGTTCATTTTTTGCCTAAACGTAGACGTTATTCCTACACCAGGCACGCGAGAGGTGCGGGTAGCGCTCGGAGGGTGCGCCCGAGTGGTGTCTACGTTTGGGAAAAAAATATCCTACCGAAAAAAAAATAAAAAAAACAAAAGTGTTCTGTAAGTGATACAGGTTCAGGATTTTGAATATAGCTAGGAGGTTTTTTATCACCCTGTATATATATATAACCCCTAAAATGTTGCTACCAAATCAATTCGTTATTTTTTTGGCGAGGAATTCATTTCTAGTAGGTAGTATTTGAATTTTTATTTATGGTTAATAGTTCGGCGGCCGGTTTGGTCGAGTGACGGCCGGTTTGGTCGAGTGGTAGTGACGCTGCCTCTTGATCGGCGGGTCCTGGGTTCGATCCCCAGTCGGGGCAAACATTTGTGTAAAAAGCAGATGTTTGTTCTCGAGTTATGGGTGTTTGTGTTTGTCTTTATGTGTGTTCCGAGGGACCCACGACACAAGGGAAAACCTTAGTGTGGGCCTTTGAGTGTGTAGCGTTTATTTATTTATAGAAAATATAGAAATAGTTAAAAGTTTTGAATAGTTGGACACGCTTAATTTATATTTATTTTGTTTTTGATGGTAATTAAAAGTTAGATAAAAATCGTCAAAAATAAACGTAAGAGATTACACGCATCACGTAGTGCAATAATGTATTAATTGATGAAGAATTTTACCAATAAACGGTCAGACACAATAACGAGCGAGTTTCCATTAGCAAGCGGCATGCTTTAATCCAATTTCTGAAAAGTTTATTTCCCTTACGAACTCCTTATAAGTATGGGGTGACTTTATATTAATTAGCGAAACTTTAGGGGATGATTTTTCCCATGAAACTGAATAACTTTCCCCAAGGAACCTACTTAAGTATATGAAATTCTTAAACAAAAAAAATTAAATTAAAAATTTAAAAAACCCCCCCCGCAAAAAAGTAAAGCGGACATTTAAAAAGTAAAAAATAATACCTTTCGTTGAGCCATCAAATTCATTTCAGAAATACCTATATATATATTTTAATTATCGAAATCGATGGATGGCACGATAGGGTTTGCTCATTAAAATGGCGCTATAATGTCGCGTCGGGGTACCGCTTCAGTGAATCAGACCCTTCATTTGATTGACTATTCACTGATTCACTAAAGCGGTACCCCGACGCGACATTATAGCGCCATTTTAATGAGCAAACCCTATCGTGCCATCCATCGATTTCGATAATTAAAATATATATATAGGTATTTCTGAAATGAATTTGATGGCTCAACGAAAGGTATTATTTTTTACTTTTTAAATGTCCGCTTTACTTTTTTGCGGGGGGGGTTTTTTAAATTTTTAATTTAATTTTTATTTCAAAATTTTTAACTTATTTTCAAAATAATTAAGAGTGTACTAGTGTGCTGGATATCCTGGCCGCAGCATCAGCTCACGGTGTTGCCACCATTGCATTGTATGCAGAATCAAATACTGATCAAAACGAGTCCAAACACGACATATCTGCTATTATTTTTTCAAGGATGTGCTAGTGTTCTGGATATCCTGGCCGCAGCATCAGCTCACCGTGTTGCCACCATTGCATTGTATGCAGAATCAAATACTGAACAAAACGAGTCCAAACACGACATATCTGCTATTATTTTTTTAAGAGTGTGCTAGTGTTCTGGATATCCTGGCTGCAGCATCAGACCAAGAGTTCCATAACCCTGCATAGTTATTAAGCATACATGAGTATTTCAAGTTTTAGGTCACATGTATGTTTGAAAGTAAAGTAAATACACATTAAGAGTCTAAGAACCCTACCACAGCTAACAAAAGAGCTGATGACCTTGAAACGGCTGAACCGATTTTGATAAAACGTATCTAAGAACCATCGCCAAAAACCCTGCTTGTAAATAAAAAAAACCGCATCCAAATCGGTTCACCCGTTTGAGAGCTACGGTGCCACAGACAGACACACAGACACACAGACACACACACATAGCGGTCAAACTTATAACACCCCTCTTTTTGCGTCGGGGGTTAAAAAAAGAGAGGCACAGATTCTTTTGCATAGCTCAGGCATAAATTATATGTCTTGGGGAAAGTATTTTATGCCGTGTGGTGATAGTTTATGCCGTGTGGTGATCGGTTGAGAATAACACCTCCCCATCTCTTTCCGTGAGTGTCGTAAGAGGCGACTAAGGAAACACAAATGAGACCTGCCTCCAAGTAATCCATCCCAGGCAACGACACTTCATTTTTTTCTGAATCTGAGGTGTCATCCTATGGTCTTATACCTCTATAATAGACCTGCATCTCGAGTACGATGGCGATAGCGCGCATAATGCGCCGCGCTCCTAAGCCTTTGCGCGGGGCCCTCGCGCAATCAAAGTGAAGTTTCAGCGGCAGCCGAGTGGCACGCCGCAAGAGTTTGTTGCTAATTATAAGACACAGTTTATGATCTAATGTTGCTGCATCAATTTTAATTTTAAGGGAGTTTCTATGTTATTGCTCGCGACTGTACTATTAATTACCTACAGTGTTTTATCATTATCACTCATTCTGTCTTGTAACAAACACATTTATTATTCTCACCGTTACATCCCACAAGACACGTTGTGTTGCACATTTCTTTTATTATCGATGTCATCATCGTAGAACTGATTGTAGACCAAGCGAAAGGAGAATAGTTTCTTTTTTGATAACTACAATCAATTAAAACAATTAACAGACTTATATAAAAATTACCCAACAGCAGTTAGGTTCTGAAAATGGTTTAGATGTTAAAGTTATCTTTTATAATATTTCGTTCTCGTGGAAATATCGTAAAATTCTTCCCTTTTCCTTGCCTCACCTTATTTCTATGTCTTTTCCTTGCCTACATTATAAAATTAACCTTTGGACTGGGCGTTGATGAGTCAGGACCTCCAATTTTAGATTGGCGGAGTTATCGCGTAACAAAATAGCGCGCGCAAATTGTATGTTTTTATATATTTTTATTTTTATACTTACATAATATATATTTTATTTACCAGCCCCCACCGTCCCCACGGAGGGGCACGAGCCTCCATTCGAAACACGAAGGGGATTTAGGCCACAGTCCATAGTCCACCACGTTGGCCTAATGCGGGTTGGTGGACCGCTCGTCTTTCGAAAAATACAAGTATATAGGCACAGACAAGAGCAGGTCACGCTTTACACTACCAGTTTAAGCTGAGCTCTGATTTATACTGCGCGCCATACAATGCAGGGCCGGTCCAAAGTTCAAAATGTCAAGCTTGACGTGCTCTTGAGTGTACTTATTTTTTGTGATAGGACCAATATTGTTATCTTACTTATACTGTTACGATAAGTAACATTAATATCATTGCTTATACTTATAGTAATATGTAAGTAAGTAGGTAGGGTGAACGCCCCTATTGCCAGCCCTTTGGTGCAATTTTGATGTTTAAAAAATCATCCTGCATAAACTTGTAGCTCAAAACTACTGTTATATATTTTAAATGATAGGTTATTTCATGGAGAATTATATTTATTAGGGTAATCAATCGTAATTTGCGTAGATTTTTTTAAAAATAATGTCAAACAGAAAAATACCCTGTGTATCTAGTTCCAGCCACGCTGTATCTAGTACCAGCCTTTTGTGTACCGAATAGCAGCCTAGCATAGGGTCATGTCTTAAAAGTCTTTGAGCTGCATTCTGAATATGAATGAATAAATGCGTAAGCGTAACAAAATCAGTCTTTTATTTACCAATTACCTAAAAAATCAATAATAAATAAAAATTAGAAAAGTTAACAAAAACAAAAATTAACATAATTTAAAAGTAAATTTGGTTAGGGGGCCTGAACTGCGGCTTATACTTAATTTTTCGAAAGGTGGCGTCTTTTTTACAAATAATAATGAATAATTTATTTATTTATAAAAAAAGGTATATTGTATATTTTTATTTTTTTTTATTTTTTTATTTTATTTATATATAATATATATAGGTAATATATGTGTTAAATAAAACAAAATTGTTGAATGCTGGATAGAAAATTCTATCTGGAAGTCTAGATATAAAAAAAATGTGCTGGTTTTAAAGAGGAGGAAATCTTGAGTTCAAAAATATAGGTAGTACATGTAAATATTACAATAATATACTAAACGAAAAAAAATAGTTTTTCAATTGATAGCTTAGCTATAACACGTTTTCCATTATTACATGATTACATTTGGTTCTTATTTTGTTACGTCAACTACTGGACCGACAAGGAAGAAACTTAGCACGTCTAGGTTAGATCCTGGATATGACATTTAACGCGGGATACTTCATTACCACGGGCAAACTCATTCAACGCGGGAGAAACCGCGGGCGGAAAGCTAGTTAGGTAATATGGGGTACAATATCATGCGAGTTGAGTAAATAATGAGGTAATCGGGTACAATTGTCGCTATTTACTTAAGTACTGTGCTTATTCCATAAATTAGGAAAATGGCGATCTCCATTAGAACTACCTACACTTTATTTCCTCTAAAATCAACTCCACTGAGATCCCAACTTAACCTTCGAAAACGTTTGTGACATCCCTAATTATTAAGACACGGCTGTAATTAGGTACTCAATCGAATGTATGGAGTACCTAGTACCAGCCCCCGGGGCTGGTATTTGATGCTCCATATATTTCGTGTTTCTAATTGCAGCCCTGTCAATTTCTACTAGAATCACGGGCAAAACTTGTATATTTACTCAGAAATCCATGCATTACAATATATTAACCCATAATATAACAAATCATGACATGCAAAGCAAGAAATATGTGAAATATATCTTTTTTTAGCTACCGGTAAAATTGTCGGTAAAATAGCAAAATGGCGGATATCCACACCGTGCCAGATTCGATTTGAAACTGACACTCACATGATTATGCTAGTGTTGCCAAATTTGGTTTTAAAATTTCTACCGAATATATATATTTTTTAATAGCAACAGGAGTACGTAATAATAAAAGGTAATCTTATTATCAAACAAATAAGTGAAGGGGCTGGTATTAGGTACGGGGCTGGTATTAGGTACGTTCACCCTATGTTGTTCAGGGTGGAAGGGAAAGCTTAGCAAATACTCAAATGGTGGAATCTACGCACAGACAAGATCAATATAAGTAAATTATTTTTTATTGTTAATAAACAACGCAATGTGCTGCTTTTGAATAAAATAAAAAATAACTTTAACTTTTTTAAACTTTGAATAATTTGAATAAACTAATTTATTGGTACTTATAGAATAAAACTTCATGTTAAAGTTTTTAAGTTTTTGCTCAGGAAAATTATATTGAAAAATCATTTAGGGTTTGAAGTTCTTGCTAAGCTATCCCTTAGAACCTATAGACTACAACTTAAAGACCATAGATACATTGCTTACACAGTCAAAATGTAATTAAACGAGTGCGCTTATTAAGGTGCTACTGATCGCTTGTTCAATAAAAATGAATATAAGATTGTAACATTAGGTATTTTATTGCTGTACAAAATAAAGTATTTTGTTAAATTTTTCGTTTTTCAATAAATTTTGTACAAACAACAGCACACCAAGTCAAAGCAAACTGTTGACGACAAAGGTCAACAATCAAAATAAATAAATAACTCAATATTCTAATGTCGATCACATCACATAAAAAGACCATCACTAAAAACAAATGAATTACTTGGACGCAGGTTTCATCACGATGTTTTCCTCCACCATTAAGCAAGTGATAATTAGAAATTCGTACATAAATCCGCAAAGTCGCATTTAGTGGTACAGGCCTGCACCAGGATTTGAACCCGCAACCTTCCGATTACAAGTCTGGCTCATTACCAACTGGGCTATCACCGCTTGTAACATAAACAATAAAAATCTACACTATTGTTATAATAAATGTAATATTTCACTTCGTTCTTGGTATCACCCTTGCCTACTTCAACTGACTCTCCCTCTCACGTGGAATAGCTGGAAGAAAACTCATTGCTTGAATTAAGCTCGCTGTTGTACATGTCCTTTCTCCTTTTTTGTAATTATATGGATGTGTGTACAATAAAGAATTAAAAAAAAAACTTAGTTGAATTGAGAACCTGCTTCTTTTTTTGAAGTCGGTTAATAAAATAGCGCGGACTGTGTAATTTGTGGTATTCCCAATTGATGTCTTTACACAACTCAAAAAGAAAGAATAAAATCCGTAATAGGATCACAAGTGTGGCTGTCTGTCGTCCGTCCGTTTGTTACAGCCGATTTGCTCCGAAATCGCACCCCATGATGGTATTTCACGTCCACCACGTTGGATTTTAAAATCGTTATTGTTTTCAGCGACCCGATAAACAAACGACCTATTTCCCCCTTTTAAGATTGAATTCTGAAAAAATCTGAAATATTTGTCTACTCATTCATCGATAGGAGTACTCTTGTGAAGTTTCTAATAAAATAGTTACTAATCTTGTTTCCCCATACAAAATTTGGCCCCCGATTCACCCCTCAGGGTGTGAATTTTGAAAAAAACATTTATCAGTGCACCACTAGACCTAATAAGGAACCTACTTAACCCTTTGTTAACTTTCTGGCATATCCACCCACCGGCAGTTTTTTTTTTCAAAATGGCGGCGCACGGTGATAGTGATATTCGGTAGTGAAGATGCCGTTGTACTCATATTTCGATCTTTACTTCCAAATATCTCGGTAACGTGACACTTTAGGATACCATGTTACGACTTTTTTTGTTCATCTATGTGAGCTCTACCCATACATACCACTTTCATCGTGCGCCGCGAATTCGAGAAAAAAATTGGCGGCGGGTGGATATATGCCAGTGTCCATACAAAAAGTTTCAAACCCCTTTGGAATCTCTAGACCCAGCGGTTTGTGCTGTGCGTTGATATGGCAGGCAGTCAGTTTCTACTTTTGTTTTTATTAAGGCCATTCATATACCAGCTTATTAGGATCCCTGGAGTTTTCCTATTGGAAACTGTTGCTTTGAATTCGTAAACAAGTGCTATTAACGACTTCTAAGCAACAAATATTAATACTAAAAAAAATCTTCAGAAGCCAAAAAAGATTTGTCCAAACAATTTACTTTACGTCTGTCTTTTATAAAATAGTTTTAGTACTTTTGAGAATCCACTAAATAATATTCCTAAGAGTTTATTCACATCTTCAATGTGCTCATCGTAGCCTTAGCTTACCACATTTTAGCCGACTTCAAAAAAGGAGGGGGTTCTACGTTCAACAAATGTATTCTTTTTATATATGTTTATCGATTTTATTTTACTGATACGTCGTCAGTGAAGATGTTTAGTGACGCGAGGGAGATCGTTGAGGTATATCAGGAACACTAACGGACCTAGAATGCAGCCTTGCAGAACACCTTGATTGTCATAATGACATTTTGACTGAAAATAATTCTAAATTGTTTTTGCCAAAGTCTCACGCACGATACCAACAAATGTTCGTGCCAAATGCGGTGTTTCATTTTTCATTTTCATTTCATTTATTGATTGATTTAAAACTACAAAATGATACCATTACGGGACTTAGGCCCAAGTCGATAGCATTATTACATTATAAACCTTATATACTACGTATTAATTTCATAATTACAAAATATCACGTATTAATTTCATAATTAGTGTTAGATTTATGGGGGCTTATTATTACACCAGTTATCACACCAGTAAAATGATAGGGCTTACATAATGTAAAATAACGTACCTCAACGCTTTAGATGAGATCACTCGTCCGATTCCGTCTCTTGTCAAGCCGATGACTCCTGCACCTATAAATCCTAGGTTTTCTTTTACGATAAAATTATTTTTATTTGGCAACGAGTCGATCGATTTCGATACAATCACATCCAGGTCTAAATATATTCCACCGAATTTGTACAATGTTACAAATCTTAGAATATCTGACAAATGTTGTATAGGATATTTACTTTGATTAAACTTGCCTTCTTTAAAAAAGTTTGCAAGAGGCGTGTCTTGCAGATAGCTGTGGATGTCGATCTTGTAAAGATGGATGTTAGTGTACGAGTCGAGGAGGTGTTTGATTGGCCAAGAGTGTAAGCAGGTGTAGGTGACAGCGCGCACAAACAGCACGATGACGTCACGATGCGGGTGCGCGCGCGCCGCCGACTCTATCGAACATGCTTGTCTGTAATCCAAACCTCCATGACAGGAGGATTCAATGAAGAATATTGAATCATTTTTCAAATATTCATTTTCTAATAACGTCATATTATTATCTCTTGTCTTGTTGTAGTAACATTCTGTGCTTCGCCAAAACCAATACATTTCTGTCTGGCATTGTCCTGCCAATGAACCGGATACAAGGAATTGTAAAACAAACAGAACGCGGGTTTTCACGAGTGCTCCGCAACAATTATTATTCTTCATTATGAAATGAATATCATATGATAAACTTGCGTTGCGTTGTCTGCGGAGATCATAGATTTATTATAAATGTATTATTAATTTATTGTAAACATACGTGATACAAAACAATATGAAAATGAAATGAATTGGAAAATGAATTTTATAGGTACATTAAAGGAATATATGGGCATTTTTTGAAATATCTCAAAATGCATGTTTATATCGCTTATAAAATTGTTTAATTTTAATTAGAAATTGAGGGAGTGTACTTATGTATTCAATATATATTTTTAATTTATTTTTTGACATTGCTTTATTATTTACTGTTGACATTTAATTTAATTTATTTTATTTTAATTACGTTTTATTATTATTATGTTTTTTTGTGCCGATCATAACTTAAGCTGAACTGACTAATTAATTTAATTTGACATTTTTTGCTTTGTTATGAAATAAATATATCTAATCTAATATAATTTATTGTAGTAGGTACTTCTATACAAATAAGGGGGCGTCCATTAATTACGTGAGGCGTTTTGGGGGGCCGGATCTCACTCAATCTCACGTAGGGGAGAGGGGGGTCTTTACAAATGTCACGTAATATTTTCCCCCAAAAGAAATAGTGTTAAATTGAGGGAAAAACTCACGTCGAGCCAAAACTCACGACATCTCACAAGAGGGGGTGGGGGGTCGAAAAATTGCCAGAAACACCTCACGTAATTAATGGACGCCCCCTAAGGTACAGGTACATTTTAATACAAATATACAACAGGTTACAAAAGGCGGTCCCATTGCTATGAAGCAATATCTTATCAGCAACCTTTGGATGTGGAGGAAAAGTACCTACCTAAGAAATCGTGTAGCTGCGGGTGCAAACATAATACTTGCATGCATTAGGTACCACATTATATCTACCTACTTAGCACATACGTATTTTATGCATATACAGGGCTTTAGGTAAATCTCTTTCAACCTCTCGGGTGGTTAATCAGTCCATGAAAGAACAACTTTCCTAAGGAACATAGGTCTAAATACGAAAAACAATTTTTATCTCCCATACAAAATGCGCTATATGCTGATGATGAAGTTTGTATGGGAACTCAAAATTTTTTTTCGTATTTTGACCTATGATCCTTCGGAAAGTTGTTCAGTTTCATGGGCTGATTAACCACCCGAGAGGTTGAAAGAGATTTACCTAAAGCCGTGTATTGTATAGGTACTTGTCGTGGTCATATCGTAAATGTGCTCACTTCATGAAATGGTCGCAATTCATGAAGTGGGCAACTTAATTTGACCAGATCATTAAATGACGAGCGTTCCTTGAGATAAGCCAGGGCATGTGGATCACGCAGTGTCTTGTAAACCAAGCACAAAGTCTAACACGGCGCAGCCGAATGGGTAGTAAGTATTTGAGTTTCGTCCTCTATTCAGATATATGATAGAACTTTCTGACTCCATAAATAAACGGAATTTCCATGTTTTTTAGTCGTTACACTTTATTGAGGCGGTCCGCAACATCTGCATTAGTAGAGCAAGGGGAGAAGGAGCGCAATTTTAGCAGGATTTGGAAGGAAGTTTCCTAACCTTCGCATGGACATAAATGAAAACACTTTGCGACTCACCTCACCCAACTGCTTCGACCATTACAACGTCGCCTCGCATCAAAAAATAAGTATACCTGAAGTCTTGACAGTGTCACAGTAATTAATGTTAACAGCTTTGTACTTAACAGGTGGAAGAGACGATACGTTAAGTTTGTTTATCTACCGACTACCGCCAATCAAAATGGTCTGGGACTAGTGGGATTGACACTGATTGCGTGAGAATCTGGCCACTGTGCAATGCGCGACAAGTCGGCATTCATGCGGTTAATGGCAGTAATGATATTGTGTACTGGCTCAAGAGTGTGTAATTGGAGGTCGTTAGCGTATAAGTGGTAATAGTAGGTAAGTAATAATGTCACAGACTTAGAACTTTTTTAGATACACTCAAAATGTTTAATTGAATTTTTTTTGTTATGCAAAAAACTAGTTATTTGAGTTATTATTTATTTATTTATTTAATTAATCAATTGAATATACAATAATATTAAAAACACACTCCCACAATAAACGGTTTGTCTGTGAGATCAGCAGTCTCACAACCATTCATGACAATAAGTATAATAAAAGTATAATATATCTGTGTTGGAGTGCAATAAAGTATATTGTATTGTATTGTAATATCATTTCATTTTTAACATTAATTATTGTAGGTATATTAAGTTTATTGTTATTAAAGAGTATCCAGATAATACTCCTTTTTAAATTCCTATTGGACTCGAAACGAATGGCCTCGGGCAAACTATTTAACAGTAGGGAATTCGCTTCTTCAGAGTTCTGTCTCCAAAGTAGTTACTTACTTTGGGTACTATGAATTTGCCCGAAGACATTGATCTCGTGTGGTACTTGTTGTCCACTTTCTCTAAAAGTATAATATATCTGTGTTGGAGTGCAATAAAGTATATTGTATTGTATTGTAATATCATTTCATTTTTAACATTAATTATTGTAGGTATATTAAGTTTATTGTTATTAAAGAGTATCCAGATAATACTCCTTTTTAAATTCCTATTGGACTCGAAACGAATGGCCTCGGGCAAACTATTTAACAGTAGGGAATTCGCTTCTTCAGAGTTCTGTCTCCAAAGTAGTTAGTTACTTTGGGTACTATGAATTTGCCCGAAGACATTGATCTCGTGTGGTACTTGTTGTCCACTTTCTCGCGCAATGAGTCATGCTCTCGACTGGTATGGTTATTAACTGCCAAAAGGTACTTATGTTTCAAGCCAGCGGGAAGATCTTAAATTTTTTAAATATTTTTTTATAATCGTATCTTTTATTTCGTGTTTTTTTATGAACTAAAAATTTTTAAAAACTTATTTGCATGTTTTCTATTTTATCTATGTAAGTTTTAAGTGTAAGCCCATAACAGTCAAGAGCATAACTCACTTATTAAAAAAACATTTTAATTGTTTCGAGTGTAGGTAGAATTAAGTAGTAATGAAATTTAATTCAATAATTGAAGTGAAAACTTTTAGTATGGGGAAAACTTGGGGAAAAAATGTTAAACTCGCGTCAGATGTCACGTGACCCTGATCGAAAATGCGTAGGATAGGGATGCCACCTTTTTTGAAGTGAAAACTTCTTTAGCAGCGTTGTGCACTTCGAAGTATGGGTGGAAACCCGGACGGATGGCAGCTCCTATAGTAAAATTATCTCTGTGACAGATGTCAACGATTATTCGCACATAGTGCGCAAATACCGATAAGACTATTTTACTAAATTTAAAGTAGACAGTTTGGTAGAGTGGAAAAGTTGCCAGATTGTAAGAAACAGGTCGAGGGTTCGAATCCTGAAAGAATAAACGGACTCTTTTTGTGTATTTTGTTTTATTTCCATATTAATGCACGACGTTAATGTTCAAGTTTTCACTTCTGCCGGCACTCCCGGAGTGCAACCCGTTGTTTTTTTAAATAAAATCGTTAATAATGCATTGATCGGAAATAGCCCCTGAGACGGTAAAGCGAACATTAACGTTCGTACTTCAGTAATTTTAACGTTTATTTTTTATTGGACTAATCAGCAAATATCACATTTTTCAAATACCAAAATTCAGTGGCTATTCTGTGATCTAGTTAAGTAACTTTATTTACAACGCAGCGCTCGGAAATGGCTGCATAATTATGGCTGTAGTGATAAGTGATGTAGTGTTAATGTGGCTATAAAATTTTAAATTTTGGGTGCTTTCTTACATTTAGTAGCATCACTTTCGATAAGTTTGTTATTGTCACTGACTCCAGAAGCGTTCTTCAGCGCTCGTGCGCCTCGATTTTCGAGGAGTATAGCTTACACGGTTGTGAAACCACCCCGAGGTCTACAACGTGCTGATGTGGACGAGAAGGTGGACTCTGGCTACGGAAGTGCAAGATGTCTATTGGGGGCGATTATTACAAACAGCTGGATTGTTCTTCAATCATGGATATAATTAACAAAAAGTATTTTCTTCGTTAAACAATCATTTACTTTAGTAACATAACCACAGCTTTAAACTAGACACCGCTTAATAAGTGCTATTGCACGCCTATGTTCGAATTTACACTTCTCAATGAATCCGCAAAGATCAAACAATGAATGGCGCAAGGCCAGATCTTCAATCATTTCGAATCATGACATCGAATACCATTTCAAACCTTTGAAATTGATATTCGAATTATCTTCTTCGAAATGATCGAATGAGAAAGAAGTTGCGTTATGCCCGATCCTCCGTGAAGGTCTGCATACCACAGAAGCGATCACAGATGGTGTCACTAGTGCTATATTGCCTTTCTTTATAGATGTACTGAAGTCATCTAAAAGAAAAATATTTGATTCATGTAAATAAAATTTTAGAGGTCTGTCTGTATACAGGGCTTTAGGTATCTCTCTTTCAACCTCTCGGGTGGTTAATCAATCCATGAAACTGAACAACATCCCCAAGGAATATAGTTCAAAATACGAAAAAAAAATTTGATCTCAAATAAATAAATGCGCTACCTATATGCTGATGAAGTTTCGCACACTTATTTAATAGTAAAAATTTTTTATCAAAATTATAAAAATAAGCACAAAGACGCATCCACAACAAAAAAGAAAGAAAAAATTCACCATATAAAACAGAAGTCAAACAACATAGCTACAAATGAATAATGAGGTGAAAAAGTGCCGCCTCAGCGAGGCTGTTTTTCAGTCAGCACCTGAGGTGACTTCGTTTCACAGGCTTCGTCACAACTAAAAACTCCCCCTCAAAGGTGCCCCAGATGCTAGCCACGTTCCCAGCGAATAATTATTCTAAGAGTCTATCATATTTTAGTGAAACATGTCCGAATTGAAACTATGCAATGAGACGAAAAATCTACAATAATAACAGGTTCTATGTACGACTGTATGTTTCTTTTTTTAAACCTTCGCGTGCTTTTTGAACACATGGTGTACGAGGCGTAAACAAGCACGCGACGGGTTAATGTATATTATTAACATAAACTTATTAATAAATTTAACAATATACATTTAACAATCTCTCACTTTGGTCATTTCGATTAAATACATCGAATTAATTTTGATCCCTGCGATGCATGCTTGACTTAGTGCAGGGGTCACAAGAAAGCAGTTACCAAGTTCGTGTTTTGTGTATATTTTTTGTAAATTACCATTTTAGTTTACATATTTTTTATTATTATTATTATTATATTTTTTATTGACCGATTTCTTTGCCATTAGTGGACCGATTTTCTAATTATTATTTTTTCTAAAGAGTATAAGTACTTACTCTTGATTACTTCGCTCATAAGGTAGATTGTGGACAAGAGTTAATAAATAATTTTCCACGTTAAAAACGTATGAGTAACCGACTTCAATCACAACAATTATTCGCAGAAAGTGAGTAATTTTGAACTGCAATGCCTATTAGCAGATAACCACCAACGAAAACGTCATTCATTCAGTTATTTAGATGACGTTTTGGTTTGTGAGTATTTTTTGTTTTTGTAGATTTTTTTTAAAGCGCTGAATCGTTTTAGATACTTAAAATTTATATGGGACCACTTCAGGAGTATATATTCTTTCGAACAAGATAAGAATTTTGAAAATTTACCTACAGTTAGCGGAGTTAAATTATCACGTAATAATCATACAAAATAAAAAACATACAGTCGAATTGAGAAGTCAGTTGAAAAAAAACTTAGCTGTCTACAAAAGTCCGCACAAATAGAGGGCGGCGCGGCGGCGGCGGCGGGGAGATCTTTGCCCAGTTGTGGAACCATAATGGCTTAGTAAAATAAAACTTTCTTAAAATTTCTTAAATACCTACACGACATGTGACTTTACAAACTCCTTAACAGCCATAATAGATGCTATTTCCGAGTACTGTATGTTAAAAATTAAGCAAACCTTACATACGTGTAAACCCCCTCTTTTTCCACCAAAATAATGAAATGGAATTCGGAAAGAATTTACGAGTACAACACGTTACAAGATAAATTATGATTAGAAAAACTATTACTAGTAGCCAATGAATGAGCCACCTGCTTGCAACCAATTCACGATTTGTCCTGCTTGAGCGTAGTTCAGGGACCAGCTTCTCACTTGATTTTGGACAAAACGTTGTCATGAGTCGTCCTAGCAAAGTGTTTTCTCCAAAGGTTCGGTAACTCGCGTTGTACTTCGTGGCACTGTTCCACAGGTGGAACCCGTATGGATGTTTCGGTATTTCTTTCACTTGGTAGTACTCATCTCGGGCTTTGTATGGCACCGGGTAGAATGTTTCGGGCTGATACACGTGCATTCCTGTTAAATTGAGCACTGACATTAATCAATGTTAAAATTTTATCTTCTTCTTATCGTGTAGGTATAGTCTAGAGCAGTGTTTTTCAATCTTTTTGAATTCACGACCCGTTTGGAAGAGGAAAAGTTCTGGCGACCCCCTTAGGCCTTTAGATTAAGATCTACAACCTAAGGCTAAATCTACAACCTACGTTGGAGATTTAAAACGTAATATTAATAGTATTAAGGATAGGCGCGGAGTGCGGGAGGCATCATTGCAAAGACAGAGTTTTTTTAATGATATCGTACTTTCTTATTGTAGTGTAGAACCTACAAATAATTCTTTTTCTTTTACCCGCGACCCCCCGAGTAAGGCTTCACGACCCACAGTTTGAAAAACGCTGGTCTAGAGTGTGGCTTATACCCTTGTGTCAGAGTTTTCAAACCGCGCAATGGCCTCTGAATCGATAACAAGCGGGACCGACAGCTTAACATGCCGTCCGAAGCACAGAAACGCTCGGGATAAATGGCCACTTTGGTCACGCATCAGGTTCCCTGCCTCTGAGTACGTTGCTTAACCTCATCGATAGGATAAGATCAGCGAGCGCCACTGGGCTACGAGCGCTTCTTTTAATGCAGGGGTAATATGTACATGATAACTCCCTACCTACTGTTGTTAAGCTAGTATTAGCATATATACTGGCAAATCGAGTAGGTTTGTTTTTATACCATTACTAGCTTCCAGCCTAGGCCTTTCTTCTCGGGGTGATTTGGGAAATTTATGTAGGCCTATGTGTCAGCTATTCAGGTTGTCAGCTACTTCCATACCAAATTTTATTAAAATTGGTCCAGCCGTTTGAGCGTGAAAGAGTAACAAACATCCGTACATCCTCACAACTTTCACATTTATAATATTAGTAGGATTGTAAAATATGATCTACATTTTAGGTATTATTTATACTCTCGATAAACAACCTTCGCGCGGTTCCTGCCCACCCGTTTGCAGGATTTGTATCGCCACGTGCCGTAAACAAACGTTCCTTCTTTCTCTCTCATCCGTCCTTCGCTCTCTCTATTCTTCCTTCTTCTACTTGCGGTTCTCACATATGTGTCTAGTCTAGAGTTATATCAAGTGATAGTGTGCTGTAATTTTAAGTTATTGAGCTACCACAATTGTGTAGTGTATTTATTCTTTACTAGCTTTCCGCCCGCGTGGACTACAGGTTATATCGTGCCCAAATATGGGATAAAATGTAGCCTATGTCCTTTCCCAGGCTCTCATCTATCTCTGTACCAAATTTTATCAAAATCGGTTTAGTAGTTTAGGCGTTAAATAAAGAAGGACAGACAGACAGACAGAGTTACTTACGGCATTTATAATATTAACATACCTAGTAAGGATTGATAGATAGATAGATAGATAACAGCTTTAGAGGATAGCAAAGTTACGGAGTTGTAATTTCACCATCCCTACCGGTGCTTAACACCACCACACACCTAGATTTGAACTTGTTACAGTCTGCGTGCAAACACTCACGTATAGGTAAGTATTTATTTCCTGTGGGCTCTTTAAGTAGTACCTATAACTAGGGAATTAGACGAAGTTGATTAAGATTTGTTCTCAAATTCGACGTAAATTGCTGCTATTAAAATAACAAAGTATTTTCAATGAAGGTTACTTTATAGATTCCGTATTTCTATGTCTATGTTGTACACTCAAGAGCACGTCAAGCTTGACACTTTGGACCGGCTCTGCATTGTATGGCGCGCAGTATAAATCAGAGTTCAGCTTAAACGGTAGTGTGGTGATCGGTTGAGAATAACACCACCCCATCTCATTCCGTGGGTGTTGTAAGAGGCGACTAAGGAAACACAAATGAGACGTGCCTCCTAGTAATCCATCCCAGGCAACGACACTTAATTTTTTTCTGAATCTGCGGTGTCGTCCTATGGTCTCATGCGGTGTGGTAGGCTCTGTAAAAGGCCGTCTGGTTCGCGACCACCCCCTCCTACCGAAGTCCGACGCCAATCAGCTTGCTGTGTTCTGGGTTAACTCACTCCATCGTCGACCTCATCTATGATGACCTTGGTCAAGATTGGGGTCAAGTGTTAACCCATCTCATAATAAAAATTAAAAAAGTGTAAAGCGTGACCTGTTCTTGACTGTACAGATATCATCGTCTGTTAGCTAAGTTATTATTTTATTGAAAAGCATTGAGTATTGCTGTGGATTTCTGTTAATAAATAAAATAAAATAAAAAGTAACTATTCACGGCCGTAGTAAGGGCCCTACCTTAAAAATACCAAAAACTACGATAAATTATAATAATTAAATTGTCTGTTCATCATTGAAGATTTAATAGTTATTAGATCCATGCTCATGCTCTCTCATAGAATTTATTTGTCTACGAATAGCTATTGAAAGGTCAGTGATATACGTGGTGATTGATTTAGGAGCCCGTGCTTCGAGGGCTGATCAATTATGATACATTTTTTACTTCCGCCCTGCTGCCCTACCTCAAATTCGACTCTGGCTACAGCCTTGAAACTATTGTTTCAGTATTCTATCACTTACTCTATCTTGTGTAAAACACATTTGTCATTCTCACCTTTACATCCCGCAGGAACCGTTGTGTTGCACATTTCTTTTATTATCGATGTTATCATTCCAACACTGTTGGTTGCCCATTCGAAAGGAGCATAGTTTCTTTTTTGATGACTGCAATCAATTAAAAAAAAATTAACCGACTTCAAGGAAAAGTACCCAAGTTTAGGATCTTCAAAAGGTCTGGAGTCTGGGTTAAAACAAGTACCTACACGATTAGATCAGTGTTCTCTTTTGTGATATATTTATGAGGACTTTTAGAAAATAGTTATTATCATAATAAGAGATGGGAAAGGCTTTCCAGGCTTTTAAACAACTTTTATTTAAAGATTATGTGACCATGTTGTATTATTGTTTAAGCCCCGACGCAAAAAGAGAGGGGTGTTATAAGTTTAACGTGTCTGTCTGTGTATCTGTCTGTGGTATCGTAGCTCCCAAACAGATGAATCGACTTTCGTTATCTGTTCAGCCGTTTAAAAGTTATAAGCAAACGAATGTCGTGGGTGATTCAAAATTTTTAATTTTATCAACGTTTTCATTAAAGTAAGTATGAGATTTATTAAACATTCAATCAGCACCTAACTGCTTCTCACAAATAACAATTCCCATTTTAAGCTTCCAATCATACCAAATTAAAGTTCTTTTGTGAAAACTCATTTTATATACAATGTACAGACAGCAGCACGTCACGTCAGATTTATCCGCTACGAAAACCGGCGCTATTATGTACCTATAACAAACGACAAGAGGGCGAAGACAAGGTGGCTCGATGTACTGTGCACAAACGCTTATGAAAATAAGTAAGAGGAGAATGTTTACAACTCGACCAAGCTAAGTTTGCACCTCGCGTCCATTACATCACACTGACTGACTGACGGTCTGCAAAAAAGGATTCGCTATGACTTTAAAAAAGTAAACAAGTGACTTTACTTTGCATTTATTGTTTTTAACATTATATTATACACTAGAATTCCGCTCGGGACTTCGTTCCCGTGGGAATTCGGAAAAATCATATACCCAATCCCGGATAATGTAGGATTCTAATGGTGAAAGAATTTTTCAAATCGGTCCAGTAGTTTCGGAGCCTATTCAATACAAACAATCAAATCTTTCCTCTTTATAATATGTATCTATAGGTAAGTATAGAAGAAGATAGGTACATTAAGATATACGCATTCCAGCGAGGTGCAAACTTAGCTTGGTGGAGCTGTAGATAGGATAGGACATAGAATCAAATGAACAAATCTGCCCTTGCTCGTAGAGCAACAAATGTTCGTGCCGGATGCAGTGTGAGATATATGGGGGCGTATTATTACACCAGTTATCACACACCGGTAAAATGTTAGGGTTTACATAATAGAACCGTTTTTCTCCCGAAGGGTAAAAAACGGATATTTAGGTTTCTGCCTAAGCTTGAACCACATATTATTATGAGATTCCGCGGTTGTAACTCAGTCATTTTATCGTTCTTTTCATTCAGAATTCTAGTAAACTGGCGCCCTCTGCCGTTCACATTTAAAACTACGGGTCGCCTGGTGACAGCGCATAAGCCGGCAAGGCCCTTAGGTGTGGTTCAAGCTTCGGCAGAAACCTAAATATCCGTTTTTTACCCTTCGGGGGGAAAACAGTTTTATTTAGGTGTTCGAGCCTACGCTTGAACCACATATGAAACGTATTAACTTCTGCCGGCGCTGTACCAGGCATACTGTGAATGAGTAGGTAGCACAGAGGAGTTGTACGTTTATGAGGTTGGGATAGACAAAAAGAAAAACACTGCGTGATTATATGTATAGGAAAGAGTTTTATATAAATAATCAACGACAATGATAAAATATTTATTAAATCAACACGAACAATATAATTTACTTCTACCATTAAATGAGATCAAAAATGTTAATTGAGATATTAATCATCAATAATAACTATTCAACAGGAGAAAACAAATTCTTAGATTACGCGTACCACTTAACGATGTGGCACCTTTTGGCACCTCCTTGAAATAATGATTGAAAAAGGTATTTTTCAAACGCCAATTTCCTCTCTTTAGGACCTCATCAATGTTAAGACTTTTCTCAGTCCAGTTATCAGTAGTGACGTCAGCCCTGATACTCCCTGCTGAAGACGCTATATTTGCCTCTTTTGAACAATGTTTTTATCCAACCTGCTATTACTGCGCGAGATGCCTCCTTAACTGTCCCTCGTGTAGTAATGAACACGCTTTCCAGACTTTTCGAACTACGACGACACTGTCCCAAGGAGGGCATCTGTTTGATCCAATGAATCATATCCAGTTCCAGTCTGAAAATAGGATTGCTTTTGAGGCACCATCTGTGAGAGCTATTGTCGGTTTTGTATCTATATTTGGGCCAAAATACGAACGCAGTGTAATTTTCCTCAAAGTTGTCTGCATTTATGCTTAACAAAGTCAAGTCATGCACCCTTCTGCCTGATGCCAGTAAGAGTAATGAAAAGAAACTTTCTTCGCTTAAATTTTAAGTTTCTAGGAACTGCAGTGTTGATCGACTTTCTACGAAAAAGGTTTTCTTATCACAGGCTTCTTCGAAAAGATACCCTTGATGACATGAGTGACTAGTGTGTGAGAACTAAAGGCTGAAATGTTGTGAGGCTTGGTAAATGTTGCTACCACCGATTTGTGTAGGAGTATCGTTCTAGGGGCAAGTTTCCTGACTTTGAATAGGTGACAAAGATAGCCTGCTAGATCTGCTGGTTGCGGATCGTCAACTTTTACTCTTCTGTCCGTTGCCCAACTATGCCTGCCACGCAGGACGGTAGGTCTTTAGGATGGAGCTTCTCCAACCTGCAGTTAGTAGTTCCAGTTCATGATAACTCCAGTTCAATATTTCGTTTGTCCAGCCTGTACCGTCCAAACCTGCAAATTGAGGTTTTCTACTGCCGGTGGCGGCTTGTTGGTCTGGAGTATTAGAGCGGGTGGAGAAAATATCCATCCCAGGTTGAAATCCCAAGTTCGACTAAACGCGTCTGTAGACAGACTCTCCTTGTCGGCAGCATCTTCGTTCACATATTCTGGAATCACTGCAGATTTTTTCGACGCAAACAGGTCTATTTCGGTAGTACCTAAAATTTGAAATAGCTTCCTTGTTAGGTATTGATGGTCTTAAATGCCATTCTGAAAGGCTTTTTGCTCTTGATTAGCTGTCTGCTAACCCGTTGTAAGGTACTGGGATGTAACTTGCATGAAGGTTGCAATTGAGCTTTTTAGATAAATGTAGGACTCTAGTTGGAGTTTCCAAAAGTATCCGTGATCTTGTACCTCCCTGCTTTGTGACATAGGCCGCAGCTGTACGGTTTTCCGTTTGCCAAATCACAGTTGCATTCCGTACTGTCGAGCTTAGTCGCCTTAAAGTTTCGAGGACAGCCCAAAGCTCTTTTTGATTGCAGTGCCACCGCTTCTGATGTCTCTCCCATTCTCCCCAGAACTTTTGACTGTTTGCTACGTCCGTGGTTATAAACTAAATCTGCTGCGTCCGTGGTTATAAACATTGTTGGGTTGGGATGATGGATTGGAGTACTTTGGCTTACATTTTCCGTCCACCATTTTAGCTCTGTTAGTGTTTGTTCTGTCATTGGATGTTACTCGTGACGCTGTGACTTCTTTAGTTTGTTGGAGTCTATCTGTAGCCATGGACAGTGAAGCCTTCCTAGAGGGACTACGAATGATGCAAAACTTAGCTTTCCCGAAATGATTTTTGCATCTAGCCAGCTCTACTGTCTTTTCTGTAAAAGTGACTGAATTGACGCTTTTATTTGCTCGACCTTTATTACATCTGAGTTATATTTTTTGTTTCCAAGCGTGTCCCATACTATTCCTAGATATTCCAGTGACCGAGTTGGTTTCACTAGCGACTTTTTCTTGTTGATTGACCACCCCAATTCTTCAGTTTTTGAGCTACGTACTTTGCTTGCTCTTCTAAAACATTTGAATCTTGGTGGATGATTAAGAAGTCTTCTAGGTATTTTTTAAAATAATAAATGGGTTTGCTCTTGACCACAATCTAGCCCAGGGGTGAAGATGTGGTCGAGGATGTAGCAAGCTCAGCCAGAAGATGCCTATTCACTAGAACTTTAAAGAGTTCTAGTGAACCCCCTTGGTCTTTAATCGCTTGCGATAGGTCAGACTTTCTGAAAAGGTGATTCTCCGACGGGGGTAGGCTATGGATGACCTTATGGAGAACCTTATTTTGTATGTACCTTCTTTGTTGCACTATTTCCGCCCTCCGTCCGCAGACATATTGCATGAGGGCATCTGAAATTTTCCGAAACTTTGAATTCGTATCCAAAAATTCTCCTTTCACTGTCTGTTTTATTTCTTTTGGTAGCTTGTGACAAATTTCTTCGAAAGCTTGCCTCTGTTGCAGTAGGCCATTTGTGATGGCACCCAACGTTAGGTCAAAGTCCAGTTCGATGTGACACTGCTCAAGTGGTTGTTCACCTTTAAAGACGGAAACAAAGGTGAGGCCTGGAATTGTTTTTGTACATCCGCATATCGAAAATTTTTCCAGTTCTCGGTGGCCATTTGCTGGCATTCTAGTCGGTCCGCTTTAGAGTATGTACCTGGTTTCTGACACTACGGTGTGCGGTTTGAAGTCGAACTCCGGTGAAACTTCTGACCTAGGCAACTTGCGTCCAGGGCTATATTGTTGACTTGAACCAAATTCCTCAATGACAACGTCAATGCTGGGAGACCGTGGTGATATCACTTCTTCTCGGCAGGTAATGACCACAACGGATTCGAAAGATTCGTCCAGATTGGTGCTCGTCGTTAGGCATAATTTATCATTTTTTAAATTTTGTTCTGATTGTAATTCTACTAGTTTATAAACATCTCCAGCTGTTTCTGCAGAAATCCCCTTATGATTTTGTCTCCTTGGTCTCCGGTGGTGTTGCGTTTTGGGGGATCTGAATCACTTCTTCCCTCGTGTTGGCGCTTTCTGGCACTTGCTGCGCTTTTAGATTCCGGTGGATCACTTTCCTCAGCCGTGTGGTGTGCCGCACGTGGGGGTACTGCCATACCGGGAAGACAGGCTGTCCTAGTCAACTAACAGTCGAGAAGTCCTCTCTCTAGTCGTTAATTTACCTTGTGCTCGTAGTTCTTTAATGGTGCCCATGAATGCTGTATACGACGGTGCATGGAACTTTTCTGCAATGCAGTGAGGGGAGAAAAATATGGCTCTTCCCAATTGAACAACTTTCTGCGTATAAAACGGTAGGATCTCTCCGACAGGTCCCTGATGTCTGGATAGAATGCTTTTGCTAGGTCGGTGGTTGGAATTCCGATTCTTAGTTTGCTTTCCATTTTTGGAGAGATTTGTTCTCCAAAGAGTTATTCCTACTATAACTCTCATATACATGTGATGCTACGCTGAGCTACACAAGCGTACTGAGAAAGAAAGCAGCCAAGCGCTGTCACCAGGCGACCCGTAGTTTCAAATTTGAACGGCAGAGGGCGCCAGTTTACTAGAATTCTGAATGAACAAAACGCTAAAATGACTGAGTTACAACCGCGTAATCTCATATGTGGTTCAAGCGAAAGTACGAACACCTAAATGTAAAATAACGTACCTCAACGCTTTAGATGAGATCACTCGTCCGGTTCCGTCTTTTGTCAAGCCGATGACTCCTGCACCTATATATACTCGGTTTTCTTGTACGATAAAATTAGTTTTATTTGGCAATGAGTCGATCGATTTCGATACAATCACATCCAGGTCTAAATATATTCCACCGAATTTGTACAATGTTACAAATCTTAGAATATCTGACAAATGTGCTGTGGGATATTTACTTTTATTAAACTTGCCGTCTTCAAAAAAGTTTGCAAGAGGCGTGTCTTGCAGATAGCTGTGGATGTCGATCTTGTAAAGATGGATGTTAGTGTACGAGTCGAGGAGGTGTTTGATTGGCCAAGAGTGTAAGCAGGTGTAGTTGACAGCGCGCACAAACAGCACGATGACGTCACGATGCGGGTGCGCGCGCGCCGCCGACTCTATCGAACATGCTTGTCTGTAATCCAAACCTCCATGGCAGGAGGATTCAATGAAGAATATTGAATCATTTTTCAAATATTCTTTTTCGAATGAATTCATATTATTGTCTCTTGTTTTGTTGTAATAACATTCTGTGCTGCGCCAAAATAGTTCTTCCCCACAATGTCCGTCTGCCAATGAACCGGTTATAAGAAATTGTAAAACGAGTGCTCCGCAATATCTAATAATGATCATTATGAAATGAATATCATATATTGCGTTGTTAAACTTGATTCACTGCGGCCATCATAGATTTATTAATGTATTATATCTATTAATGTATTGTAAGTATTTATTACTATCTACTACTTACTACTATTATTATATTATGTGATGATGATATTAGTAGGTAGATAAGTACCTAATTTAGGCAATGTCACAGACCTAAAAAAAACAAATTGTATGTAGATAAAAAAACAAATTGAAAGCACCTTGTTGTGCTGCTGTTCTTAATGTCTCTCGGCAAACAGTGTCTGTCTCTTTCTTGTCTTTTGAAAATCAACTTACTTATCAGAAATACGAAATTTGCTGAACCACAACAAAATAACAAGCACTAAATAGACTTATAATAGAATTTATATTTCCACTGCCGTGACTTCCAACTTGTCACGCATAACTAGCTATTTGAGAGTTATTATATTACCTAACTTTCTTATCGTTTTCTGTTTATTAAAAACTTAATTATATACCTACTTATGTATACAGAGTGAAAGGGACAGGTTAGCAAAAACTGAAACCCTGAACTCACACCATCAGTGTTCTGAATGATCTTCGGAATTTTCTTCAGGAAAATGTTTGATTTTTTCTTATGTTTTTTTCAATATTTTCTACTTTAAAATTAAATAATTTACTCTGGTACACTCCATTTTCCAATAAAAAACAATGATAACAGTGTAAAATACTAAAACCAGCAATGTACAGATGGCCGAGTCTCAAAGCGAGTCACTGTACAGAGGCCAGCGCATCAGGTTACTGCATTTTTATTGCAAAACCACTCTTATCATAATACTGAGTACACGCTTGTGGTAACCTAATGTGCGGACGGCCGCATCGCATTCTGACATCGGCGCGGCGCGGTTTCGCAGTACATTGCGTAGGGCCACGCCAAAGTAGGAAGGTAATGAAAATAATGAAAACTCAACCTGACGTTTCCGGGAAGATATTTAAATCTAATCAAATCACTTGTAGTCGATCGTAGTTTTATGGATAGATTCCAAAATTTAAGTATTTGCTAAGCTGTCTCTTACACTCTCTCTGTATAAAAAACTTACTTACCTACTTATTGTTATTTACTCAAGATTAGATAAGAAAAAGTAACATGTATTTGAGCCGCCGCCGGCAATGGGCGTTTTCCGACTGGCCGGCACGGCGACGGCGACGGTGACAGCGAGAGTGACAGAGCTATACTAGGAAGCAAGTATCTCTGTCACTCTACTACCTACCGACTACCGATTTCTTGCTTCCTAGTATAGCTCTGTCACTCTCGCCGTCGCCGTCGCCGTCGCCGGTGTCGCCGCCCATGCCGCACAAACGAGCCGCCGCCGGCATGGCCGCCGGGGTGTACCGGCGGGTTCGTTCCTGGCATTCGATTGAAAGTGTTGTGCGCGTGCGGTTCGGAAAATGATGCTCTGCGGCCGCCAGCGGCAAGTGCCGGCAGCATAGCATACCCGTACAGCAAACACCCACCGGCCGGCCGTGCCGCTGGCTTAGTGTGTAGGAGCTCTTAAATTGAAGGACCAATGTTCGGGGAATAAATTAATAAACACCGAAATAACTTGTATAAAATATATTGATGTAAAATAGGCTGACTAAAATATGATGCCAATGATTTGATTCTAATGGTTGCGAGTGCGCGCGGCCGATGACTATGAGAACTGTGTCAATTTCGGATGTGCGTTGGTTTTGTACAGCGTGCCTGCTATTTGGGTTTTTGAGGAATTCCTTGCTAATTGGCCATAGGCGTATAGTATAAGTAGAGGGTCTATTAGTTACTTCTGAATACACAGAGCGTATTAAGCTAGAGTAAATTTAAGTACCTATCGCCAGGCCCCTCCCCCCCTAAAAAAAACTCTAGATACGGCCAATGTATTTGTTTGGCTGTCCGAAAAAAGGAGAGTTGCAGCTTATCTACCATAAAACCGGCCAAGAGCGTGTCAGTGTAGAGATCCGTATTAAAAACACCACATTTTATTACTTGATCGACCATTCCTTACACGGGAAAAGTCATCTTAGCTGTGGGAATCAGTGGCTGTGATCGTTTTTCTTTTAATTTCGTTACACAAACTACTACCGTGAGGTTTTTTTTCACATTTTTAAAAGCAACGGTTTAGCTGGAAAGGCCCCCTCTACCTTCCGGTTACAAGTCTGGCTCATTACCAACTGAAAAAATTAGAAGAATATCAACTTTTTCAAATATACTTACTTAGTTAAAAACGCGATCACGACGCCATCTACCGGGTTCAATTTTATTTTGCTCAAATACATGTATTTTCCTGGACCGATTTGTATAAAATGAAATGTAACCCTATATTTTATCCAAATCGGTCCAGCCGTTTAGGAGTTAGTTGACAAACACACGTTTGAAAGAATTACATTAAAAAGATACTATGGACTATTTCTGAAGTCTAAATGGACGGCTAAATTCAAAATGATTGAATACTAGAAAGGCTAGTACTGAGTACAGTACCTAACTACACTGGGCGTCAAAAATAAGTAGTACACTTTTCAAATTGCAATTACTCCTAAACTATAGTAGTTACACTTATGAAATAAAAAGCAGTTTATAGTAAACTTAACGAAGTTTATTAAAGTTATATTTTATTTGGCATGAATAAAGTTTCAAACTTAAAATTAAGATAAATACTAAAAAGTATCAATTTTTAACGATATGTCAACCACTTAATTTTCACGTTTTGGAACTTTTTCACAATTTAATAACTTGTGTTGCCGCCTCGGGCTCTAATTACAGCTTGGATCCGGTTTGGCATGCTGAACACTAAGTTTCGGAGGCGGTGTTGGGGAATATTTTCCCATTCTTCTATCAGCGCATGTTTTAGAGCCCTGAGTGTGGCAGGAGGTGGACTGCGCCTTCTGACTAGCCTCCCAAGCTCATCCCAGGCGTGTTCAATCGGGTTGAGATCTGGGCTTCTCGATGGCCAAGCCATCAAGTTGATGCCAACCTCCTGAATGTACTCTTGTACGTGGTGAGCAGTGTGTGGCCGGGCGTTATCATGCATTAGGATGGCTCCATCACCCATATTTATTAAATATGGCCCTGCATACTCGTTGAGGATCTCCGAGGCATATCTTTCACCAGTCAAAGTCCCATTTTCTATTACCACAAGCTCTGTGCGACTCTCTGAAGAGATACCAGCCCATACGTGTACAGAGCCCCCGCCATATTGGACTCTTTCCGAGATACAAGCTTGAATGTATCGCTCACCGGGTCGTCTGTAGACTCTCCGCCGTCCATCTGAAGTGTATAAAGAGAATCGAGACTCATCTGTGAATAAAACTCTAGCCCATTCTTCTTCGCCCCATTGTACGTGTTGACGGGCGTAGCGTAGTCTTGCTACGCGATGCTCTGTCTCAAGTTTGGGGCCATTTGCTGGTCTTAGAGGCTTCAGGTTAGCTTCAGCAAGTCTTCTTCTCACTGTACTCTCACTGATGTAGTCTGTTCGGGTCCGAAGAAGCTGTTGCTGAACCTCAACTGCATTAAGGTGTCGATTTCTTAACACAGTGGAAACAATAAAGCGATCTTCTCGGGTACTTGTGCACCTGGGTCTGCCATTACCTCGTCTCCTTAGATGGTTTCCAGTCTCTTCGTACCTTTGCTTTACTCGCTGAACCGTTCTTAAAGTTACACCCACCCTCCTTGCAGTACGACGCATACTGATGCCCACTTCGAGAAAAGCTAAGATTCTTGCACATTCTTCTGGTGAAAGAGGCATGATTAGTCAAATTTACTCTCTGAAGATACCTATGCTTTTCAATTACAATTGCTTTATCAGCAGCGAATGTGTCAAACACAAAAATCCTAAGTAAGACAACACCTTTCAACAGTTTAAAAAAAGTGTTTTTATTTATTCGTTTTTTTTAAAGTCAAGCATTATAAGTTCTTATAATGCATGAAGTTTTTATTTAATTAGATTAAATTTTCTTTTTAACCTTTTTTGTTTCAAAGGTCTAAGTTTTATAGTTTGGGAGAAATCGCAATTTTAAAACTGTACTACTTATTTTTGACGCCCAGTGTAGTACCTAACTAGTAAGTGACAGTTGTTCAAGAAAAAAAACAATCCCTACTATAATATTATAAATGCGAAAGTAACTCTGTCTGTCTGTCTGTCTGTCTGTTACCTTTTCACGCCTAAACCGCTGAACCGATTTTGATGAATTTTGGTACAGAGATAGATTAGAGCCTGGGAAAGGACATAGGCTACATTTTATCCCACAGTTGGGCACGATATAACCTGTAGTCCACGCGGGCGGAGCCGCGGGCGGAAAGCTAGTTTACTTATAAAATGTATTTGTAAGTAAATAGAGTACCTACGTCCCACAATACTTAACTCTGCAATAAAGTGACAACCTAGTTTATCAAACTTTTTATGAGGGCAATACTGATTTAAGTCGACTTTGACGATTTGATATTATGAAGAATTTATATACACTAAACATTGGCATAATATCCAAAAACCGAAAATTCCGACTTGTGTACTCGGCGAGAAGCACCACAGCGGGGATCTTTATCGACACCAAACGGAGCAGAAACACTACTGTTAAAACTTGAACTTTTTATCACTACACGAATTTTAATTAATTTACTGCATAATACACAAGAGTAACCTACTCCCACTATAACTCTGCAATAAAGTGACAGCCTAGTTTATCAAACTTTTTATTAGGGCAATACTGTACATGTATTTGTAGTTGTAATCAATATGTTTTTTGTAATTCGAGGCGATCGAAGCGATCGAGTGGTTATGTAAATTAATATTTATTGGTAGGTATCACCTTTGATAAACAAGCCGTTCTCCCATTATTTCATTTACATAATGAATGAAACGGTTTCGCTTTTTTTAAGCTTTTGAGATTAGTTTACCTAGGTACGTAATTTTTTATTTGGCGGATTGTCCTTACGCTCACACCTAAAGTAGTAATTAATTGTTGTTTTAGTCAAGAAAGGGTCATAAAATAACAAAATAATTTTTATGTTCTTTATTGTACACAGACGCATACATACATATAAATTACAAAAGAGAAAGGACATATCCTACAACGGCGAGCTTAACTGAGGCAATGACTTCATATCCAGCTAACCTATGAGAAAAGAAGAAGCAGTTGAAGTGATCAAGGGTGATTTTATGTTGTTTATCTCACCAGTCATTGAACAAAGTTTATCTATATCTATAAGTCGCCTATGTTAAACTTTATCTAGTTCTTTCATTTTCTGTACAGAATTAGTCATTTTATTCCGAAGAGCTGCTGATAAATCACCTTGAAAAAATAAAACTTAATGTTAATCTAGGTACAATATGTTTTAATGATTTCATCATTAATTAATGCAAACTAATTTAGTACTTTATTTATTCCATAACAATTTCTATTGTGTTGGAAATTATAGACTTAAAATTAAATTACATTACACCAATATAAATTACAAAAATAACACTTAGGTATTAAAAATAAAATAAAAATAATTAAAAGTATCAAGAGTATTGGCAGGCTTACTCGTAGCTCGTAGCGGTTAGAATTTCATGTAAATGTTATGGACCAGGCATTATGAATAATGCCCAATATGAGAGGGTAATTTGATAATAATTATTCAAATAATCAAATTGACCGGGCATTATACAAAATGCCCATCACCTTTTGGGCATAGTAATACAAACATAGGTATTTTATTAATATTTTATCTAATTATTATAGTGATGTAGTCTTTAACTTAAAATAAACTAAATGTTAAACAATTTACTTCAATAATCAGACGAGCCGAAAGGGCGAGGCGAGGCCGTAGGCCGAGGTGAGCCGCGTATAGGGTGAGAGTGAGACTGAAGGCTGAACTCCGCGGAGGGCGAAGCCCGGAGCGTCAACCCCCTCAATCCAAGATGGCCGCCATATAAGTTTAGATTCAAAAGATGAAGCGAGGCCGTATGCCGAGGCGAGCTGCTTATAGGGCGAGGCCGATGGCCGAGCTCCATGTAAGACGAAGCCCGAAGCATCACCTAGCGTCTTACCCGCCGACTGCCTTTTGAAAATTTCATAGGTTGTGGGAATCGTGACGCGTAGGGTGAAGCCCGGAGCGTCGTGATTCCCCCTACCAAAAATCCAAGATGGCGGATATGAAATTTTCAGGCATGCCGACAAGGGTATCGTTGAATAGGTTTTTCGGGGGTTCTGGTTCCGGAAATGACATCTATTTTGATATCCAAGATGGAGGACGTTTACATTTTTGAAAAAACTGTCATGTGTGTAGTTTAATAGGTTTTCGGGGGTGCTGATTCCGAATACGACATCCATTTTGAAATCTAAGATGGCGGACATGCATTATTTGTAAAAATCTGCATGGATGTCATTTAAAAAAAATAAAAATATTAAAAAAAATTAAATTGTAAATTTAAAAAAAAATTACATCCATATTGAAATCTAAGACGGCGCGGCGGTCGTGAAAAAAAATTAAAACTTTTTTAAATTGCAACGAGGGCATTTCCCTCCCCACACCGCTTCCTTCCCCGCACCGCGTCAAGCTAAGTTTGATTATCAAATTGCCCAATTGTCACAAAGCAATATAATAATGACCGGAAATAATGAAGTTTAAAGAGTAATCAATCACTTTGCCTGCTAAAACCAGGCATTATTAATAATGCCCGCATTAATCACTTGGTCCATAACATAAACATTACCCACGAAAAGACTCCATCTCCTCCTTTATATTTTGGAAATTCATTAATTAACATCTTGTCTTGTGTGTTAAATTTAGTAACGTAATTATTAAGCATTCCCACAAATAACGTAATTTATTCTTAAGTAGCAACATTTTCTTTTGACAGTTCTCGCCTTCATATTCTAACCTATAGAACTCTTCCTTCCTTGGAGGCTAGCCAGCCATGTTCACACGTTTTATCTTTCTGCGTTATTTTATAAAGTTAAATACTAGATTAATAGTGTCTGCATTAATATATGATAGTTATAATTATTGACGTCATCGCTGTAAGTGTTGATTATTGAAATAATACACATTCTACAACGGATTACCAGCTTTTATTTGAGAGCCTTGACCACCTGCCTACTGCCTGCGTAAGGTTGCGATCCAGCTCGGCATTATCCGGACCTCATCAGGTTCTGGCCCCAGGATTTCGAAGAAAGAAGAGCAAGATTTTCGTAACGAATAGAAAGGTGGTTGGGCATAAGTTGCATCCGTTGTTAGACAAAGAAATAGCGGCGGTTCAAGATCAAGATGGCGGACGGTGATCTACCACGAGGCTCGACTAGCATTGTCATTGGTGGCGGACTTCAACTTGAAAAGCTAGAAGGTGTATCTAACTACAACTCTTGGAAATTTGCGATTAAACATGCGTTAGTTTTAGAAAACTTATACGACTGCGTCACCGTGACGCCAGCAGACACAGGCAGAGACGCTAAGGCTTTGGCGAGAATTTCACTAAGTCTACGACCCTCACTATACCAACTTCTGCACGGAGTTACAACGGCGAAGGGCGCCTGGGATAAATTAAAATCAGTATTTGAAGACAAAGGATTATTCCGGCGCGTTTGTTTGCTTCGGCAGCTTCACAAAATTGAATATACCAATTTTAAAAACATGACCGAATATATAGAAGCTATCTTCACCATCGTACAACAGCTGAGCGATATAGGGAAAACAATAGAAGACGCTGAGGTTGCAGAAATACTTTTATCAGGATTACCGCAAGAGTTTGACAATTTAGTGTCGGCTTTAGAAACAGCTTCGCTTACAGATACTTTATCCTCCGAACTGGTCAGAGCGCGTTTAATTCAAGAAGAGTATCGCAAGTCGAAAACAGAAAACCAATCTAATGCGCTGATTGCTGGATCCAATAATAAAAAGAAAGTAATCTGTCATTTCTGTAAGAAGCCTGGTCACATTAAGTCACAATGTTTTAAGCTGAAACGTCAGAAAAAGAAGGAAAATAAGGAAGAACAGACTGTACTTGCTTCATCTTTTCTGGCTCATTCTACAGACCTCATTGTTGACAGCGGTTCTTCGTCCCATATGGTTAAAAATGAAAAGTTATTAGTAAATATGAAGAAATGTAATGGTAAAATTAGCACAGCTGATAAGGGAACCAAGTTAGAAAGTTCTGGAGTTGGTGATTTGCAAGTAAGCATTAATGGCTCTATTAAAGTTTTTCAGAAGGTTATGTATGTGCCAAATTTGACTGAAAATTTGTTGTCAGTAAGTAAGTTGTGTGCGAGGGGTATGACTGTGATTTTCAAAGATGATGGATGTTTTATTTATGACAGTTGTTATGTACAAGGTAAACCCGTTATGTCTGCCAAGTTATGTAATGGTGTATATAGAATCAGTGGTATTCTTGCAAAGGAGCAGTCGATGGCTCTCCTACATGAAGTGCAGGAAGCACAGACTACACAGTTAGCTGCTGAACCGAAATGTTTGGATGCCGATTTATGGCATAGAAGGTTAGGGCATTTGAGTCGTAAAGGTATGTATACTCTTGGGGAATGTGGTGCACGTAAAGTTTTTCTTCAGGTTGACAAGGAAGACTCCGGTCCGTGTGTCACCTGCCTGGAGGGGAAGCCGGTGGCTAAGGCTTATCCGAAGGCATCTACTCATCGTGCTAGCCAGCCCTTGGAGTTGATACATAGCGACGTCTGCGGGCCCATGAAAGACAGTAGCTGGGGAGGTGCAAGGTATCTTTTGATTTTTACAGATGATTTTTCTAGGAAAAGCTTTGGTTATTTATTAAACAAAAAGTCTGAAGTGTTAGACTGTTTTATTAAATTTAAAAGTTTTGTTGAAAAACAGACTGGGCTGTACATTAAATGTTTGCGTTCTGATAATGGTGGGGAATATTGTAGTGACAGTTTTAATAAATTCCTAAGTAAGGAAGGTATTGCTCACCAGTTGACAGTACCGTATTGTGCTCAACAAAATGGGGTTGCCGAACGACTTAATCGCACTATTATGGAAAAAGCAAGATGTATGTTGATTCAGTCTGGTCTCTGCAGCCGTTTCTGGGGAGAAGCTGTAATGACAGCTATTTACTTAAAGAATAGAAGCCCCACGTCGGCATTGGCAGGACAAATTCCTGAGGAAGTCTGGTCTCAGCATACTATAAGTTTAGAGCACCTACGTGTGTTTGGTTGTGTGGCCTATCCATTGATCCCAGAGCCTACTCGTACTGGCAAGTTAAACGCAAAAGCTAAACTCTGTATTTTTGTCGGTTACTCAGAGTTGACGAAAGGTTACCGTCTTATAGATCCGTCAAATCCAAGGAAGGTTATTTTATCTCGTAACGTTAATTTTATAGAAAATAAATTTTATAAAGATTTTAAATGCATTGACATGAACTATGGTATGACAAATAAATCAGATTTAAATGTGAATAATACTGAATTTTTGATCTATATTAATGAATATTATAATGAATTGAATTCCAGTAGTAATGAATATAATAATGAATTGAATAGTAATACTGTATTGGATTCTAGTCATTGTGATCATAATTCTAGTCAGAATCTAAATGATACTAATGATTTTTCGTGTGAATTCACAGATGCTGAGTCTGGCGATGACGGCGACGAACACAGCGACATACAACAGTCCTCTGCTGATGCTGAGTCTTCGATGGAGGAACCGGATGCGCAGCCGGCGACTTCGCACGAGACTTCGGTTCCAGGGGAAGCTGTGACGGATGCAGAATGTTCTGTATCTGGTAACGGTCGTCCCGTTCGTAGTACACGCGGTAAACCGCCAATTAAATATGGCGATTATGAAATAGGTATGTTTGTTAACTCCTTATCTGAAGAGCCTCAATCATACAGTGAGGCTATGGCATCAAGCAACGCCATTCAATGGCAGGAAGCAATGAAGGCAGAATATGATTCACTCATGCAAAATAAGGTATGGAAATTGGTAGAGAGGCCTACTGATACAAATATAATTAAATGTAAATGGGTATACAAGGTAAAACACGATACCTCTGGAAATTTTGACAGGTACAAAGCTCGCTTAGTTGCTCGCGGCTTTAGTCAAAAGGAGGGTATTGATTATACAGATACATTTTCACCAGTGGTACGCCATTCAACTATGCGTATGCTATTTTCGCTGGCGCATCAACTGGATATGTCTATCGAGCACATAGATGTTACAACAGCGTTTTTGAATGGCGAATTAAACGAAAAGATATATATGGAGCAGCCTCAAGGTTTTGCGTCTGATGAAAGCAAGGTGTGTATGCTTTTGAAGAGTTTGTATGGATTAAAACAATCGAGTCGCATGTGGAATTTGAAGGTGCATAATTTGTTGTCTGAAAATGAGTACATACAGAGCAAGTGTGAACCATGCGTATATATGAAGAAGAAAGATAGAGATCTCACCATAATAGCTCTATATGTCGATGACTTTTATGTGTTTTCAACTTGTAGTACCAAAGATTTATTTAATTTACTTGATAAAAACTTTTGTATAAAACATCTTGGTTCTCTTACAAGTTGTCTAGGCATGCGTGTAACTAGAAATAATAATGTTTTAATGCTTGACCAATCCGAGTATATAAAAAGATTACTTAAAAGATTTAATATGTCAGAATGTAAATATGTATCCACACCTATGATTGCTAATAGTACATTAATAAAGTCAGACAATGAAACATTAAATGATGATGTGTATCAGTACAGGCAATTAATTGGCTGTCTTAATTATTTGTCAGTTTGCACAAGGCCTGACATAGCTTTTAGCTGCAGTCAGCTTAGTCAGTATTTAAATGTTTTTGATAAAAGTCATTGGGTAGCTGCTAAAAGAGTCTTGAGGTACTTAGCAGGTACAATAAATTTGGGACTTTGTTTTTATAAAAGTAAAGATTTAAATATTACCGCTTATGCAGATGCTGACTGGGCAAATGATATGTTAGATAGAAAATCATACACGGGCTTTGTTGTCAAACTGGGTAGGAATACAGTCAGCTGGGAAGCTAGAAAACAAAGATGTGTGGCTTTGTCTAGCACAGAGGCGGAGTATTTGGCCATAAGCGATGTAGCGAAAGAATTATGTTTTATTAAGAATTTCTTGTCCGAAATTGTTGATAAAAATATAGATATAGTTATTTATAATGATAACCAGAGCGCTCATAAGTTATTGTTAGCTAAAGAATACTCACATAAACGCACAAAGCACATAGACTTGCGTTATCATTTTGTTAAAGATCTTGTATCAAAAGGTATCATGATTGTTAAGTATTTACAAACTAGCAAAATGACAGCTGATGTTCTTACTAAACCTTTATCTAGAGCCAAATTTGTTCTTTTTATTGATGACTTAAATTTAAAGGCTTGTTGAATTATGCATGATGTGATGCTTAGGATAGTATTGTGTATCTACTGTGGAACTGTTTTATAGAGATGATAGTGGAGTCAGCATTATGTAGAGTCCATTTATTCCTGCTGTTTTGATTGTATAGCATGTTATTTGATATGAATGAGGGGAAGTGTTAAATTTAGTAACGTAATTATTAAGCATTCCCACAAATAACGTAATTTATTCTTAAGTAGCAACATTTTCTTTTGACAGTTCTCGCCTTCATATTCTAACCTATAGAACTCTTCCTTCCTTGGAGGCTAGCCAGCCATGTTCACACGTTTTATCTTTCTGCGTTATTTTATAAAGTTAAATACTAGATTAATAGTGTCTGCATTAATATATGATAGTTATAATTATTGACGTCATCGCTGTAAGTGTTGATTATTGAAATAATACACATTCTACAACGGATTACCAGCTTTTATTTGAGAGCCTTGACCACCTGCCTACTGCCTGCGTAAGGTTGCGATCCAGCTCGGCATTATCCGGACCTCATCATTGTGTACCTACAAGTTATCGAACGCAACTTTTTTTAATGTAAACATTGCCCACGAACAGACTCCATCTCCTCCTTTATATTTTGGAAATTCACTAATTAACATATTGTCTTGTGTATAAGTTGTCGAACGCAACTTTTTACCCATCGTGAAAACATAATTTTCAAAAAAACCGCAACAAAATACCCACAACAAACTGAAATGACAATTTTGATACAAACGCGTTTTTTTAAAGACTGGCGTTCAAAAAGCGTTAGAATACCACATTTAGATTTCAAAGGGTTGCCGAGTGTATGCAGAGTTATCTTATATGACTTATATCCATTAACCGTGCCGTGGGACGATTCTACTGGATGAAACAGTGCATTTTTAACGTTCTCTATGACTTGGCTGTATAAGCTTTAAGTCTTTCGTCTGAGCGAAATGATGAAAAAAAAAAACACAGCTGTCAATGTCATTATCAGCTGGTGCTAGGAGCTGGTGTAACGCGGCGCGGATCTGTAGCGTAATCTTCTCTTCGTATTATGTTTACGTTACATTTAGGCCAAAGACTAGAGGCCCGATAATCCAAAGTCCTTCGTAGCTTTGCATCGGATAGTGAGGTGTGGCGTGGACAAGATGGCTGTTTACGCAGCACACCTGACTCGGACGCTGCAGGGCTCGCCCTCGGTGTTCCAAGTGGCGGCTCAAGAGGCGCTCGGCAGCACCGTCAAGCCGGCGCTTCGGAAGCTCGTTGAGGTAACTTGCTACTCTCTATAAGCTATTCCCACGCCAACCTTGGCTAGTTCTCTGGTTATGTCTTAATTGTGACCTCATGTTCAAACTCAAACTCAAAAATGTTCGTTTCATAGAATATACAAAGTGCTGCGTATTTCTTACTCTGGTGCCTCATTAAATTATTTAATTCATATTAGATTTTTGACCGCGACTTCGTCGGCGTGGAAAGTAGCCTTTGTCTATTTTCAGCCCTCTATCTATCGCTGTGTAAAAAACACTTTGTGTCGATCCATTGCTTCATTTAGATGTGAGGAAAGAAATCAACAAACGCACTTTCACATCTGTAATATTATGGTATTGAAGCTTTTATCTCCGATAAATATGTAAATCATCTCGACAGCAGTTATGAGATTGTCAATAGTTTATACGAAATTCATACCTAGGTTATCCTGCAAATCACCAAAATGTCGAATTTTCCACACCAATATCCATAAAAAAGTAATCTTATTTTCCAGTACTTAGCATCGGTTTACCCGGACAAATGCGGTTGGACAGTGGAGTGGTACGACGAGCTGTATCTCGTGCTGGACTTCTGTCTGCAATACCATTACCTCAAGCACTATGGTGAGTTTGTTCGGTATTTCCTCAATTACCAAATGAAATTTATATATCTATTCATACACATAACACCCATATTCCCTTACAGAGCAGATTAAGCATCACAGATTACTTAAACTGCTTGACACCACATATGACATTAATGCTGAGGGTTTTAATATCAAATATGACTACAGTGGAGCTATATATATATTCGCAACAAGACCCTTACATCCTAATTACTTTATTCCACAGTAGCTATGGGAATGGTAAGCAGCTGGCACGTTCCTGGTTTTTCTGTTTTTCCAATCAATAAATGGCACTTGTTTCTATAAACCAACTTATATTATGGTTTAGATTAGACCTAAGAAAAATCAGGGGGTTTATATGTAGGAGAATTTTCTTTACAGGATCCTTTTTTGTTTTTCTTTCAGGACCATTCTTCAGGATATGAATTTGTCCATGGAACTGAACAACGAGGAACACACAAAAAATTTAAAACATTTTTAATTTGTGTCAAATATGCAGATATTTGTTCTCAGATCATGGGTGTTCGTGTCTGTTCCGAGGGAAACATGACACAATGTGAGCCTTTAAGTGTGTAGCATTTATCTACACTAAAATCATAAAGAGGAAATATTTGATTGCTTTTTGTTTGCATTAAATAGGCTCCGAAACTACTGGACCGATTTGAAAAATTCTTTCACCATTAGAATCTTACATTATCCCTGATAACATAGGCTTCAAAATTTTCCCGAATTCCCACGGGAACGATGTCCCGGGCGGAAGGCTAGCTTTAAATATGATTATTACTTATTGCAGCGGCATCATTCTCGGAGAGCTTCTACGGCCTGATGCGAGTGCCGCTGAGGGCCCCGGTGGAGTTCAGCTCGGGCATCCGGCTGACGTCACGCGCCGAGCGGGCCTCGCTGGCGCTACTGGTGCTGCTGCCGTACGCCAGGGACCGCGCCGAGAGCCTCGCGCGGCGGTGGAGGGAGAGGGACGAGGATGGATTGCTTGGGAAGGTGAGATAAGGACAGCAATACATCATGTCACTTATATGTGACTGAAAATGTTGGTTGGGGGTAGTATTGTGATGCTGATGAGCTATTGTAAATTGCTCTTATTGACTACCCGAAAGTTGTACCGTTTACTAAACACAGACATACAGGGCTTTAGGTATCTCTCTTTCAACCTCTCGGGTGGTTAATCAGTCCATGAAACTGAACAACTTTCCCAAGGAACATAGGTCAAAATACGAAAAAAAAATTTTGATCTCCCATACGTTACGCTCAATCATCAGATTAGCAAAATTGACACTTGTTAGCTAGTAATTAACCCCTCTTATATTAATCTGACGCGCTCGAGTATTTCAGATGAGTATTTCAGATGATTTCAGATGATTTTTTTACTAATCTGACGGGTTCCCCTGGGCGTACCCACCCATATTGAGGCCTCATACTGGCTGGAGGTACTTATCAATATATAAGGTATCCTCCCTTCTGACGAATCTGACGCACTCGAGTAAATCCAAAAATCCCCTCTTCGGCTCCCTAACCACAAAATAAGCAGATTAAAATAGAATGTAAAAGTGAATTTAATACCAAAGAATTATTGACCTCGTCGATTAACATTAGTCGATTTATAATAATTTTTTTTTTGATGGTTTTTGATGCCAAAAATGCTGGTATATTTTGGCGCCATTCAATGAAGTTTCGTAATTAACAAAGCGGTACTACCTAGTGAGCACATTTTAATTTTAATCAAAAGTTTTATTTACCGGAGAGCTGTTTTAATTGTTTTAACCCTGAATATTTGTTTTATAATATTAGTGTTGTTTTTTTAAATTGACATTTCGTTTACCTGTTATCCCTATGTACCTATTCGGCACTTTTTTTTTGTCTATACTAATATTATAAAGAGGAAAGATTTGATTGTTCGTTTGTTTGCATCGAATAGGCTCCGAAACTACTAGAACGATTTAAAAATTATTTCACCATTAGAATGCTACATTATTCCTGAGTAACATAGGCTACGTGATTTTTCCGAATTCCCACGGGAACGAAGTTCCGGGCGGAAAGCTAGTTTTTAAATATATAGATTGCAAATGGTGCGGCAGGGTCCCCGCGACTCGCTGCGTCGCGCGGCGCACCGGGTGTACTCACTAGCACACACGGCCGCGCACGTGGCGCGACTGCTGCAGCTGGCGCGGTACGTGGCCGCGGCGGGGGGCGGGGGCGGGGCCGCGGGGGGGGCGGGGGCGGGTGTGGCCCCCACGCCGGCGCTGGCGCTGCTGGGCCTCACGCTGGCCAACGCGCCGCCGCAACACGAAGACTTCACTTGGACTGACTTGTTCAAGACTATCATCACTGGGAATTTTGGGTGAGTGTCGTCTAGTTTATAAACTGTATTATAGAAGGAGAATAGTCTTGATCTATACTTAAGTATTGATTGTCTCTTTCTCTCACTATAAAAATGTCATAACCGGCTGCTACTTAAGTATTGATAAGTTAAAACACCTTTTACTCGTTGTACAGTCCTTTTAATTCGATAGAATAGAATATAACAATGTTTTGTTTAGAAAGCCTGCACCACACAATTATAGAGAACACAAAGCATAATAATAAATTAATAAACGCACGTACAACAAACAACAAAAACAATCAATATAAAAATAAATGAAAAATGTACAATAACTAAAACAAATAGGAAATATGCATGGTTTTTTTTTATTTAAAAAATTAAACCTCATTCATGTAATATACAGTGTGTCAATCAAGCTATAATCCTCACCTCTGAAAACCTCATGAAAATCAATTTTGATAATGCCAATGAATAGTCATGAAATAGTGACAAATAGTCACCTTAAGTTCACTATTTATCTCACATTGGTGACTATTTGTCACTATTTCATGACTATTTATTGGCATTATCAAAATTGATTTTCATGAGGTTTTCAGAGGTGAGGATTATAGCTTGATTGACACTTAACAGTTTTGTAAAACTATTTTTCGAATACCTATGAAATTAAAAAAGATATAAGCCATTGAAGATTTATTTCTATCTCTTTCTAGCAAAACGAAATTTAACACGGAGTTTGTATGGACGTAGTGACATGTGACGTCACTGTCCATGTCTGATCTCTCTGTCTAATCGGTGCGTAATTACCTAATAGTTTTAAATGCGTATATCGGCCGTATTTCTTGGCCGATTTTAATTTCACTATTTGTCATCTCAACTACGGTATTTTCATATTTTGTTAATCAATGCGATAAAAAAAATTCATGCATATTCCCTATTACCTACTACCTACCTACCTAAAAGAATTGTGTGCTACAGCAATTTAAAAAAAGGCCATGACTCAGCGTTAACGTTTTACTTCTTATAAGAAGCAAAACACTGATATTCTGCCATGACCTGTGGATCGTCGAAATGAAGTTATGTAGATATGTAGTCGACATTTAATCATTACACACATAATCTTTGATCTACGCGCAAAAACGCTCTGTCAAAAAGGGCCGACTAGTGCTGTACCACACCGCGTGGCCTGGTAGTGTTGTACTTACCACTTTGTCGTCGATCGATTTTCTCTTAACAGTATAGAACAGAGTCTGAGTCGCGTTCTGTAATACGGACCTTAGACCCTTTCAAAGTGATTTAAAGGTAAGTAAGGTTATCATCTTTCATATTGTGCACTGCTAGGGAATGGAATTATCTGCCTGTGTCTGTATTTCTGAGTTCATATAACCCGAATCTCTTTAAAGTTCGAGTGAATAGGCTTCCGTGTGAGTCCCCGGCAGAGTAGAATAGGACCACCCTCTTACCGAGGTGTCGTACAAGGCGACTAAGGTAAATATGCAAGCAAGTTCATCTGCACACAGAGAAGGAAAACTCTGGAATTATATCAAAACCCTCGCCAACCCGTCTGCCAAGCGTGGTGACGTGGTGAGTATGGCATTTACCTCATGTTATTGAGGGATGCCCGTGCCCCAGCAGTGGGGACGTATATGGGCTGATGAAGAATAGGCTTCTTCTGGGTGAGCTCGCTACATCCTCGACCGCGTCTTGCCCTTGAGCTAGATTGTGGTCAAGAGCGAACCAATTATTAATAAATAAATAATAACACTAAAATTAAAAATTATTAATCACCCCCGACATTCGATCGCTTATAACTTTTAAACGGCTGAACAGATTTTCATGAAACATGGCTAAGAACATCCGTTCGGGAGCTACAATACCACAGACAGATACACAGGTACACAGACATCAGACACGTTAAACTTATAACACCCCTCTCTTTTTGCGTCGGGGGTCAAAAATGTTAGTGTGTTTGTCAGCAGCGGCACGGTCCCGTTCCCGCTGGTGGGTCGCCTGGCGCTGCGCTGCGCGGAGTACGGCGCCTTCGGGGTGCAGCTGCTGCGCTGGTGGGACAGCCGGGGCGGAGCGCCCGCCGCCAGCCTGCCGCCGCCGCCGCCGCCTCAGGTACTTATGATAATTTCAAGGTGATTTATTTATTTACTAGCTTTTCGCCCGGGACTTCTTTCCCGTGGGAATTTTTTCTTCAATTTTCTAATGTTTTTAATAGTTATTGTGCTATGCGGGATGGAGACAAATACAACGAATCAAAAACCATGAAAATCGGTCCGGCCGTTCTCGATTTATAAGTGTTCGAACAAACCCGAGTATGATATATACCTATTATAAGATTTACGTCTCAATTCCAGACTATTAAACCCAACCAAGCCATAAACAAATACAGAAGGGTATAAAAATTGATAGTAGGTACTTAAAAAAGTAGGTACAGCCAAATAATAAAAAATAATGAGCTATATATTTTCACCGTTTTCTAATTATTTAAATTTAACAGAAAATGATAATTTTTAGTGGAAGACCGAATTATATTTTTACTTACAAATAGTTTAATATTTACACTTAATTTTAAATAAAAAATAAGATCTGATCTCTTTGCAGAAATTTAGAAAAAAAAACATTAGGTAGTAGTAGTAAATGATAATTTTTAGTGGAAGACCGAATTATATTTTTACTTACAAATAGTTTAATATTTACACTTAATTTTAAATAAAAAATAAGATCTGATCTCTTTGCAGAAATTTAGAAAAAAAAACATTAGGTAGTAGTAGTCTATACTATAGACTGCTGGATATCTTCTTTTTCGGTCGCACAGATAAGGACAAAATTATATCAATTGCACGTGAAAAAAAGAGACAATGCTGGGCATTTTTTGTCCCTTAGCGCGTGCCGGTTTTTTCAAGGCCGGCACTTTAATGTGCTGTAACCCGTACGAATTAACTGTGCACCTCGCGCTGTGTTAACAGTACAGCGCGAGGTGCACAGCTAATTCGTACGGATTATAGCACATTAAAGCGCAGTACTACGGCCGACTACAGCAGTACTAATATTTTCTGTCCTTTTCGGTGGCACGCTCGGCTGCAGTCTATACCTTTTCTCTGTCTACGGGTAAAACATATCATTATGAACCTTAAACCAATAACATAAGACCCACTTTATGAGCAAATGTGTTGAAAAATTGTTTTGTTTTCTCGGCTACTGCATTGTAAAACGTTGCACGATATAACTGCGTTAAGTATTACTCGTACAAGTTAACTTGAGACCTGAGCTGAAGACGGAACTTTCAATTTACTATGTGCAAAATGATAAAGTACCTATCGAAAAAGATATACAGGGGTTTACGTAAATCTCTTCCAACCTCTCGGGTGGTTAATTAATCAGTCCATGAAACTGAACAACTTTCCCAAGGTACATAGGTCAAAATACGAAACAAAATTTTGAGTTCCCATACAAACTTCATCAGCATGTATGTATAGCGCATTTTGTATGGGAGATCAAAATTTTGTTTTCGTATTTTGACCCATGTTCCTTGGGAAAGTTGTTCAGTTTCATAGACTGATTTAGCACCCGAGAGGTTGAAAGAGATTTACTTAAAGCTCTGTATACAAAGATATAGCATCTGACTCATTTTTAAAAAGTTGTCCACTTTTCCTGACAGTCGATTGCCCACGTGTGAACACCGCTTAAATAATGTTAAATAATTAATTCCTTTATGTTATAGGCATTGTTAATAAAACTTAACATATCCTTTTACTATACATATTATTTGAAAACTGTATGCCTAATAACACATATATGTTTGTTTTACTTCAATATTTTCTTCCATTCTTACTTTTATAGTGCACCTACTTTTCAGATTTAAAAAAAAAACTAAAAACTAATTCTTTTACTTTTAAATGATAACTGTTTGTATTTTTGTTAGCAAAATAAGCTTTTTACATAATTATGGTTCTATTTGATAATTAAGTAGGTTGCTTGAAACCTAAATTCCAAAGTTTTGTCCGCCATTTCTGTATTTCTTGACAAATGTTTCGTGACCAGTTTCGCTATACAGAATAGTACATTTAATAGTTGTATTAGTTAATTTTAAATGGCAACTCAGCGGTAATCTATAGACAAGCAAGACTTCAACTTAGTTGCCATTTTGCATTTGCTGTCAGTGAAGGAAACAAGTTGGATTTTCTGCACATGTGACGAGTTAAAATTTTTTCTTGACTTGATTTTTGAAGTAAAAGGGAGCAAAACCTTTCATTAATACATATTAGTTTCATATCTGTGATGTAGTGTATAAATTATGAATAATTACGATAATCCTATTAAAATTAGAACTTTCATGACATTTCTTGACGTCAGTAAAATATAACCCTAATTTGGATAGGTTCATGCATGATGTGATGATGTAAAACAATAACAAAAAAAGTTAAATAAACAAAATGAAAAACACTATTTTTTTCTTTTCTAGTTTATTTTAAACTTCTCTATGGAGATATTTTTTGAAAATAATAAATATTTACAAGTAATTTTTATTAAAATGTTGTTTAATTTGTTTAATCTTACATCTCAAGCCTTCTTTTGAAGATATCAAAAACGTTCGCCAGCTACTTAAATGTGATCTGACTCAAACATAAAAAATAATAATAAAATAGGTATCATAGATCATGTTTGCATAAATTTTATTTTTCCCGACATTTCTTGACGATACAATTTACTGACGATTTCGTGACAGGACAACTTTTTGAAAATGACTCATCTCTGTCACGGATACGCGTCTCGACTCTCTTTCGATATTTTATCATTTCGCACACCGTACACAGAATATGACGTCGTCGGCCCAGGTCTAAGTTAACTCGCACGGGTTATAATCTGTTGCAATGTGGGGACCGGGAGACGCGTCAATGAGAGACGTGTAGTCATGTTAAGAACCGTTTATTGTCTGCCAGCTACAGACTAGCTTACATGTACTTATACTAGCTACAACCGAGCGTGAGACGAGGTGCGCGGCATGTACTTACGAGTACGACACTCGTATCGTTAATAACTAAAAGAGCGTGTCCGCCGTTCGCAGCGCTGTGCGGCGCCGGCGCCGGCGTGGCGCAACAAGTGCCCGCTGTGCCTGTCGGCGTGGCGCGCGCCCGCCGCGCTGCCGTGCTCCGGGCTCACGTTCTGCTACGCGTGCGTCTCCCGGCACCTGCGCCGCACGCCGGCCTGCCCCGTCACCGGCCTGCCCGCCTCCGAGCGGGACCTCGTCAGGATGTACATAGACTAGCCAGCGGGTGTACCTTCTGCTGCGTGTGTGAGGTGAAGGCACCGGTCGTGGACATTATTAGACGGTGCCATTCATAAATGCTGTTGTCGAATTTTATACAACACATATTTTATAGTGCGAGCAGACTTGGGAAAAATTTATTCGAGTGACGAATAAATAACTTATTTTGTTCGTTATTCGAATAAAAATAAAGAATAACTAACTGAGTAAAACGAGGTACGTAGTTATTAAAATCAATATTTATTTGGAAAATATGATTATGATATAAAAGTACGTATTTACGAATCATTATTTTTTTTTACATTTTTGTTATACTCGTATTTGATTTCATAAATTTTCTCTGCTCAAGCTCAAACGTATTGTCAGAGAGTTAGTTTGATTTTAGCATGTTTATCGTTGTAGCGTAAGAAAACATACGTTCCACCGATGCTGATGACGGCAATGATGTATTATATTTTTTAAATATGTTTTTGATTTCGGGGTAGCGATCAAAAACTTTTAAACTGCGATCTTCCTCTGCAAAATACTGAAAAACTCACATCAGCTCTTGTTTTAGGTGTTTACTTTTGCTGAGATTAGATGTCAATTTCACTTCCGGGGTCTGATTCGAAGTCAAAAAATGAGTTCTCTAGTTCAGAGGCAACTCTTTTTTCAGAATCCTCGTTGGTTTTTGTCACTTTTTTGGCCACTTCGTGTTTGAAAACGGTTTTTGATCTTTTTTGCTCGTGTAACGTAATACAAGAAAACCACTTGTTCTTAAATCTTGGGTAGGACAGTGCCGCAATTAAAGTATGATTGCATTTAGGTGTGAACAGTTTGAAGAACTCCTCAAACCTTTTCTCTACACTTTTTCTGTACTCTGCTGCTAAGTCATGACAGTATGTCATTGGTGTATTCTCTAACTTTTGAAGTTTCTTACGTAAAACCATCAAACATGGAATCAATAACCCGTAGTATATTTTCTTTTCACCTTGTAGTATATCCAAGGCTTCAGCTACAGATCTGTAACAAACGATGTATTCTTCAACATAATCATATTCACATTCGCTGATATAGTTTTTAAGGCACAAAGCTCTGTGCAATTGAACATTTTTGTCCTTGATTGACTCAATTTGTTTGATTGCGTCGTACAAGCTATTCCATCGGGTAGCGCCTGGTTTGCTAAGCGTATGTCCCAAAACACTGTATTATTTCTGCTGACTTTGGACGTCCAGCAGCATTCCACAATATGTTACATTTTTCAATTGTTTCATGATGTATTGTAGATAATGGTGTAAGATTGTCTTTTTTTAGTAATCGATTTGCGTCTGTCGTTGCACACAAATTCAGTGTGTGTGCAGCACACCTAAAATGACACGCTAGTGAGATTTTATCTACATCTTTAACCTCTTGCTCATCGTCATCTTCGTTTGACTCATCTTCTTCGGAATCTATCGATTCTGAGGTCTGCATCGATACGCCAAATTCTTTAAATACTTTAACGAAGTTGGAACTATTATCTGCGACTGTAGCGATTATTTTCTTGAATTCAGTCTGAATTTCATCAATCAACATAGAAATACGAATGTAACTATGCATTCCAGGAAATCTTCTGCAAGCTAACAATTTACGTTTTCAGTTGAGTTCTGCATTGATCTAATGGGCAGTTACTCCGAAAAAGCTTCTTTTGCGACTTGACCATATATCAACAACCGTACTGTGGCGTAGCTCTGAGGGAGCTGGTGACCGGGTCGAGGTAGAAAATAACAGGAGAATACAATTATATGGTTGACTTCATTTATTAGAAGGAAAACCTGACCTTCACGGCCAAAGCCGCGGAAGGGACTCCGTCAGTTATATAAAAAAGGCGCGAAATGACCCCAATCATTTAAAGTAGGAACCATCGGCTAAAGGCCTTACAAGGAGATGGTAAACGTAGAGGTAATAGAACCTCTACAGTACATACGTACTCAGCAGCTTCTAAAATCAATTTGATCTCGGACTTCTGTAGCTCGTGTTCATCATCAATTCGCCTGCTCAAAGTTCTTCGCCTGATAACATTAATACCGTAGTTTTGTATGCCCGAATTATTCAACATTTGTATAAAAAAGGGTCTTCTACATTTACAACATTAAGAGAAATCATTGAACTGATGAAGAATAAAACCAAGTCATGTTCAAAATTGGTATGGGTTTTCAATCGGGTCTTGGTTAAGGTGTCGCATCCACACGGAGGTAATATTATATTTTTTCTTAAGGTTCTCTAATAAGACCTCGATTCCATTAAGTGTCCATTCCCAGTTTTTTATAGTTGGCACATTTTCTGTGTGGGGTAAAAACTTCATGTTGCACAAAGCTTTTTTGCTTTCCCCCACTCTTCGTGATGAACAGATGTAGGTGTAACCGGACCCAAAAGAGGCTTCGCAAATTGTTTTCCCTTTTTTGCATGGGATCCATTGACGGAATCGAAGAGATTATCAAAAAATAATAGTATGTCTGCTGTTGCAGTACATTCCTTGGGTAGGTATGCCTTTGTCTGAAAAAGAACAATTTTAATTTAAAATAGAATCTGGGTTATTTTGTATGAAAGTTTTGTACCAGTTTTAACTTTTTAACAGCTCTAAAGATCTGTAGCAAAAAAGCGAATAATAATTAAAAAACCTCAGCCAGGCACGTCAAACTAGGGGGAGCAGAACTCACTCAGCAATGAGATAAAAATGGCTAAAAATATCAAGACTAAATTTATTACCGCCTGCTAAGTAGCCCATATGTGTTGCCACACATCTACTGAAAATTTGGCTTGCAAACTTGACTTTCATTTTAGGAATTTTTGCAGGCACGACGTGATTTTCTGAAAGTTTAGGTATAAAAGTCTGACTCCCTTATAGCCAGGGTTTTCTTTATGTAATAGCTCTTAATGTTCCCACTTTGCCAATATTGTCCTGCCATAATCACTTTGGTATACTAGATTTTTAGTGAGGAGATTATTGCGAATGCATTTCAGTAGATGTGGAGGGTCATATAATGGGGTGAAAATGTCATTGTTGTCCAAGCCAATGATATCTCCTCCAATAGACAAAACCCATTCATTGAAACGCTGTCTTTCTTTTTCTGGATTTGGAAATAAGTGCAGTGTTTTTTATGGGAACCTGAAAAAAGAATAAATATTATAAGAATAATATTTCAGTGAAACGCACTAACGAACCGTTATCGGCAAAATAACGTGTAATCGCTATTTTGCCGCTAGTGGTGTTATAGTGTCACGCACTAACAAACAGTTATCAGCGAAATAAAGTACAAATATCTCTAGGCCGGAGGAAAAACTTTCTACTCGACGGCAAGCGCAGGATATTTGTGGTCACACAGCACAACGCGAAAGTACCAAACGGAAACGTACTGATTAGCCTGTATAGACTGAAAAGTAAACCGAAATTATCAGAATTTGTGTAAGATACCGGGCAAATTACTGACAAGTCGTTCGAACATTTTGAAAGTAGTGTTGCCAGGTATTTTCATCAATTACTAACCGTTACATTGACTGTTTCACAAACTATATTAATTTTAATTTCTGTAGCAAACAAAAAAAAACTTATTTTGATAAGAATGTAATACAGACAGAAAAAAAAATTTACAGTAAAATTAACCAAACTTGGAAATAAATTTAACAATTGACTTTTGAAATCCTACCAATCAAGAGGAAGTTCCACTATAGTCGCACTATGTTTATGCCACCATTTTGTATAGGCCGTAGCTATCTAACTTATTGTTTGAGATATGGTAACTATTTAGTTTAATATTATATTATACGACACTAGCGGTTCCCGTAGAAAAATATAGTATTAAGGCATGACGTAGCATGATTATGCTGCAAAATTATAAAGCTTCAAAACTATTACTGTTTGTAGAATACTTTTGCATTACTCGAATTGATAGGGTTATTTGAAACATTTCCCAGTTTTTTGTACTAAGATTGAAGGCCCTGGCTCGCCCGTATTTATAATCGGCCGGAAGGGGCTCTGGAATAAACCCGATAGTCGCTCTCATAAAATCATGCGCAGTTCGCCGTCCACGAAGTAAACAACTCGTTGCTGAGGCCGGTGTGCTCGCGGGGTGAGAACTTCCTGCATCAATCTCGCAAGGATCAATCTCGCATGTACTCTGTTATGACGCAGCTTTGTTTTGTTGCTACGCGATCTTTTTTTTTGGTTGTTTACGTCGCCAATCTATTATTTTTTTGATGTGAACTTTCTCAAACTAGACTTGTTTATTGTTTCTCCTATTTTCTCTCGAACACTCGGGCCCGGCCGCAACAGTACAATAGATTTTAAAAAAGTCGCAACACAGCAGGTAAAAATCCTTTGCAGTCCTTTTTAAATTATACGATACAAGTAATAGTTAACTATTTTTAAATTATTCGTCGCTACGAATAACGAATAAATCTGTAAATCATTCATTCGTGAGGAATTCATCCGCGAATAATTTATTCGTAAATAAACTATCCGTGAATAATTATCAAAAAATCATTTATATCATCATCTGGTTTTTCAATTATTTTCTTTTTTTCTGATATTTTTGACTCTTCTTTTCTCTTCAAATCATGTATGTTATCATCTGTGTTCAAATTTGTATCTTGTTTTAGTGGCAACACTATGAAGCTACCAGTTTTGTCATCCAGTACTACATTTACCGCAATTTCATTCAAAATTTGAACACGAGGCAGTTTGGTCGAAGATGTTTGAGATATTTTCTTTGTTTTTCAAATTAATCTGTGACTTGTCCACTGTAGCGTGTTTTTTTTTCGAGATACTATTGTTTCATATTCTCCTCTATTCGATGAAACAGAAGCAGATTGTTTTTTAGTGTTTTCTATCTGTGGTCTCTCTTTTTGTTCTTGTTCAATTACTAACGTGTCTTCTGTATCCGTATCCTCTTCTAAAGCCTCTATTTCCATGTCTATATCAGTATGTATGTAAACTCTTTATTGCAAACTCTTACAGTCTAATACAAAAGATATTACATATATATGCAAAGGCGGACTTATCCCTGAAGGGATCTCTTCCAGTCTACCTTAGAGATGGCAAGAGAGAACCAGATGTGGTACGGGTTACAACGCAATAATGTTTGCATTACCTACCTACCAATTAATGAAACAAAATAACCTATTCTACAATATACAATATATCTACGATATACAATATATCAGTTCCTCCCGTTTTTATATAATATGTACATATAATATGTAATATGTGACATTATGTCACATCACTGTCTGATGATGAGGATGATTCTATTGGCTTCTTTTTTTTGTAATTTTTCTGATTCGTCTTCTGTTTTGGTCAAGAGACAAAACAGAAGACGAATCAAAACAAAACAAGAGTTTTTCCAACACATGTATTTTTTTAAGAGTTTTTTTCAACGCCGTTTTTCTTCGCGTTCCCGTTTTCTCATTTCCTTTAAATTCTCTTGTAATTACTTATAATTACTGATGGCACTTTTTCTTTCACTACTCTACGTTTTTTTCCGGCTCAGGCCAAAACAGTGCCTTTTTAAATGGACGGGTACCTTCACGTTACTAGTAGATCGCATGTGACTGGCAAAAGATGATGAGCTAGCTTTGATGGAAGTTAAATATTCGGAATTATCTATATCATCGTGTTGAAGCTGTCTTTGTAATTGAGGTCGTATAGGATCTTTTGAGCTCAATTTAATATCTGAATTTGTCGGTGGAACAAACCACTGGTGGCGTGGCGTTAAAGCTTCTTCATCATTTTCGATGCTCTGATCTATCGTGATTCCAGATTTTTTATCGATAAGAATAAATGACGATGCGACAACTGAGTTAGGAGAAGCCGGGTTGTTTGGTTGTACTGATGGCACACTTGCAATTTGCATAGTTTGAATTTTTTCAGTTGAAACCTGTTCATCATTTTCGACGCTCTGATCCATCGTGATTCTATTAAATTAAATTACTGTGTTTTCCTTTTCCGAAGGGGGGTGCGTCCGGACATTCGGCCATATGGCCGAATGTTTTTTTGACCGAAAGTTTGAAATCCCGAAAGTACAATTGTACGAATACTCGAAATCTCGAAGGCTGAAATACCTAAGACTAAATATCCCGAAGGCTAAAATACCGGAGATTAAAATCCCGAAGAGCAAAATACATAAAAATGAATCCCTATTTCTCTTGGTCACGGCATCACGCGTCAACGGCTGGACCGATTCGGATTATTCTTTTTTGTTGTGTTCCTTATTGTCAGGAGAAGGTTCTTATGGAAGAAAAAAATCTAGAAAGTTTAAAAAAACAGGACAACGTCTGTCGGGTCAGCTAGTAAATAAATAACAAGATGCATGACAAATTAATATTAAAATGAGTACTTTATTTTAAATATAGGGGTAAAAATAAAAACACATTATTTAATTATAACTATATGTGGGTATATTTCAAAAAAACCATAACAAAGTAAAAGAAAAAAAAGATACCACTTTTTCGGTATTAAATCAAACAAAATATACTTTTTCCTTGTCATCAAAACCAAAAAAAAACAATTATTTAATTATTACATGATAACAATGATGCACTTTCAACATTCGTGAATACATTTGTAATAAGGGTAGCCCAGCACTTGTAAATATCATGTTTCTTAAATTCACAGTTCCAATAACATCTATCTGAACTTTTACGGTTTTTCGTGTACCTATACAAAACCATCTAATTGTATTTTAAAGTCAACTTTTGGCGATATAAATACTTTGTAATTACTTTGAATCATTGTTAAAACAACTCCGCACTATATTATACGAATCGCCAACTGAATGCTAACTGTTATGGGACGGAGCCGGCACAAAATAAAACAAATTTACTATTCTTCTCTATCTGTTTCTATTGGTGGGAAAAGATTTATTTATTTTCACCATTTTTAGTACATAATTAGCGGCTGGGTTGGGGGTTGTCTCTGTCGTAATTTTTTTTGAGATTCATTGCCATAAACAATTATTTATTTTTACAACCATAAACTTCGATAGGCAAAGGCATAAAAAGTATCGGTTTTCGCAACATCCTCCTAACCGCATAAGAAATTCAACGATGTCGGATAGAGAAACTGAAGACTTTTCACTTGATTGTACAGCTTAAATATGAAAAGCTTGTTGATCGTTTGTGTGAATGTCGGATTCTTCATTGTTTGGAGGTCTACTATCGGTCTGACTGTTTGGTAATACCATTGTCTGTGGAGTATTACTCTGGGCAGCGTATGGTTGAATTGAATGAAATTCAATAGGGCGGAAGGGAGAAATTCCTGGAAGCTCTGAAGCCTTTTTGTGCTTTTTCTGATGAGGTCCGGACAAGGATGAGCTGGATTGCAACCATGCGCAGGCATAGACAGGTAGTTAGGGCTCTTTAATAAAAGTTGGCAATCCGTTGTAAATTGTATATTACTTCAAACACACACACTTACAGCGACGATGTCCATAGGTAACTATAGTAATACAGGGTTACTTTTTAATCAGTACACAAATTTTTCTTACGGTGTCAGTAACGTTGATAGAACGTAAATAAGACGGAAAAATTATTTTTTTTCCAAAATTTTCAGATTTTGATATCCCTTTTTAACATCTTAGAGGATGGATTTTGTAAAACGCAGAAACACGGGTATCACAAATTGTGTTGAAGAGTTACTGTTATCATGTTTCAAGTCAATCGGACGAAGTTATTTTTTTTTCTATACAAAAAAATTGATTTATTTTCATGCTTCAGACGATCTAGCTTGAAATTTTTATATGAAACGATATAAAGCAAAAAAATACGGGTCTTTTTAATTTTCATAAAGTTTAAGTACAAAAAATTTGTGTACTGATTAAAAAATAACCCTGTATAGTAATGATAACGTAAGTCAATGTACTTTGTGCGTTTATGTGAGTATTCTTTAGCCAACGGCAACTAGCGCTCTGGTTATCAAATGATAACAATATCCATATTTTTATCAACAATTTGCGACAAGAAATTCCTAATAAAACACAACTCTTTCGCTACATCACTTATGGCTAAATATTCCGCCTCTATGCTGGATAAAGCCTCACATCTTTGTTTCCTAGCTTCCCAGCTGACTGTATTCCTACCCAGTTTGACAACAAAACCTGTGTATGATTCTCTGTCTAACATATCATTTGCCCAGTCAGCATCTGTATATGAGGTAATATTTAAATCTTTACTTTTATAAAAACAAAGTCTCAAATTCATTTTACCTGCTAAATATCTCAAGACTCTTTTAGTGACATATTCTGCCTTCATCGCCTCCTGCCATTGAATGGCATCGAGCAATGCCATTCAATGGCAGGAGGCGATGAAGGCAGAATATGACTCACTCATGAAAAATAGGTAAGTTATAGAAATTAGTGGAGAGGCCTACTGATCCAAACGTAACAACAAATCTCGTACACCATGTGTTCAAAAAGCACGCAAAGGTTTAAATGTAAATGGGTATATAAGGTAAAACACGATACTTCTGGAAATAACAGAACCAATTTCCAACTTGGTTCCCTTATCAGCTGTGCTAATCTTATCATTACATTTCTTCATATTTACTAAAAAAATATTTCATTTTTAACCATATGAGACGAAGAGCCACTGTCAACAATGAGGTCTGTAGAATGAGCCAGAAAAAATGAACCAAGTACAGTCTGTTCCTCCTTATTTTCCTTCTTTTTCTGACGTTTCAGCTTAAAACAGTGTGACTTAATGTGACCAGGCTTCTTACAGTAATGACAAATTACTTTCTTTTTATTGTTGGATCCAGCAATCAGCGCATTGGATTGATTGTCTGGTTTCGACTTGCGATATTCTTCCTGAATTAAACGAGCTCTGACCAGTTCGGAGGATAAAGTATTTGTGAGCGAAGCTGTTTCTAAAGCTGACACTAAATTGCCAAACTCTTGGGGTAGTTCTGATAGAAGTATTTCCGCAACTTCAGCGTCTTCTATAGTACAATGGTGAAAATGGCTTCTATGTATTCAGTCATGTTGTTAAAATTATTGTACTCAACTTTGTGAAGTTGGCGAAGCAAACAAACCCTTTGTCTTCAAAAACTGATTTAAATTTTCCCAGGCGCCCTTCGCCGTCGTAACTCCATACAGAAGTTGGTACAATGAGGGTCGTAGACTTAGTGAAAACTAAAAGTTAAAACTCCTAACTTTTTTCTATTTGTAGTCCGCCTCCAATAACAATGCTTGTCGACGAGCCTCGTGGTTGTTCATTGTTCTCGTTGTTTGTCATCTTGTGCCGCCGCAATTGCGTTGTAAGAAACACGTGCCAACAACGGGTGTAACTTATACCCAACCATCTTTCTGTTCGTTACGAGGATCTTGCTCTTCTTTCTTCGATACTCTGGGCCAGAACATGATGAGGTCCGGACTTTATTTTAAACTAGCTTTTACCCGCGGCTTCGCTTGCGCAAAGAACTCTTTTAGTCACCCGTTTCATTCTTGACCCTTTAGGGGATGATTTTTGAAAAATAGCGAAACACGTGTCCGTTTATTTGCTTCGAGGTATATCTTGACGAAGTTTTGATTCAAAATGTGCAAAAAAATTGTTTTCTCCATACAAACTTTGAACCCCCATTTCACCCCCTTAGGGGTAGAATTTAAAAAAAATCCTTTCTTAGTGCTGTAAAGTTCATCGCCATTTTGATGATTCCTAACTAAACAAATAAAAGTTGAGATCTTATACACTTGACATTGATAGGTATTACATAGAAAGCTGCAGAAAGGTATACATAGAATACAATGGTGCTGTAAAAATACAACTTTTTGATTTGAATTACTTACTTACTAAAGACGTAAGCGGAATAGAATAATCATGTTTGTTACATAGATAAAAACACCTTTAAACAGACGAATATTTGCTAATCCAAAGTAATCTGTATTTGGCTATGCTTATTACCTAAGATATTAAATTTAAGTCTTTCAATTAAGTTATGAATAAATAAATGTTTGTAACCTAAAATAGCATATAGGTAGCCTTATTGAAGTATTTATCATATACGAAGAGGGTATTCTAATTGCTTGAAATGCTCTGAGCACTTATGCAATGTGCATCTAAGGTCCGTATTATAGGACGCGACTCAGACTGATATAGATTAAGTATAGACTTAAGCAGCAGTCGTCTTTGTCATTTTGATAGTGAAAGAAAGAGACAATCAATACTTAAGTATATATCAAGCTTGGTAATTTAGGTTATACGGACCTGAATTACCAGTAGAGTGAATGTCCACCGAGACTGGAAAAGCAGTCTGCATTGCTGTCATACAGCATACACAACTATAGATATTGATTGATTTTACAACATATTATTAAACTTTCTGAAGTTTTTTTTTCATTTCCTTCTTGACATTGACGTACGGCCCGTACCCCAGTGACGCCTACATCGCATAAGGTGCTGCCTAGCTAGCTAGCTGAGCAGGATGAGCGGCGACCACGAAACTTTTTTCTAATACTTACATTTTTAAACTCGTGATATCTTTTGAATGAAATGTCCGAATTGCATAATTCAAAAATTTGTAAAAAGATATTGAAGCAGTCTTGAATGTGAAGTAATTTATTTTGGTAAGGATTAATACCAAGATACAAATAAAGAGACTTTTATAGCGGGCGGCATTTCAATTAAATTTTTGAAATAAAAGAACACATATTGTGGCATAACTACAATAGTTAGACATATGCTGTCGCGACACTTTTTGCAAATATTTATGTGTTCTGCAAAGTCGTAGTACATTATTTTATTCTATCATCAATAGTTTACGTAGCGCACGCAATGTAAAGAATAGGGTCATTACGCCCGTTCGCGTCCACTTAGTGGAGTTGCCAAGTTTGAAGGAGATAATAAAAATATTGTAGTAGTGCTTAAAAGCACTACTTAGTATATAATTAATACATCAAATTAATTTTTTTGTTAGAACAAAAAAATTAATTTGATGTATTAATTATATACTACTTTTAAATTTAACACTGAGATTTAGTCAAAACATCTGGTGTTCTTTATTCGAAATTCACAAGTATCAGAAATAGGTGTTTTACCCAATGTGGACGCAAAATCCAAATTGCGACCACCCATGGACCATTTGGCGTCCACTGACTTATAAATAACTAACATTCCGTTCGGGACTTCGTTCCCGTGGAAGTTCGGGAAAATCATGTACCCTATGTTCATCCCGGATAATTTAGGATTGTAATGGTGAAATAATTTTTCAAATCGGTCCAGTAGTTTCGGAGCCTATTCAATACAAACAAACAATCAAATTTTTCCTCTTTATAATATGTATATGATGGGTTATGGGCAGAAAAAGAAACGATTTTAATTATAAACCTTGGATTTATTTTGCAACGTAGCACAATACAAGAGGGCACCGAGATCAAAAAAAAAAAAAAATGACATTAGTGACAGATGACAGCTGCTGTCAAATGCGTTTCATTGTTCGTATTTGCTTATAATTACGTTTTGTTTACACCAACACTGGCCCTTAAACAAATAAGTATACAATACTAAAGATATAATTAAAACATACAACATAGTTATACAATACACAGAGCAACCAATTTACCAGTACAATATGAAACAATTAATGACTATTGATTTTAAAAACTATATACCTATATAAATTAAAAACTTATTGTAAACCTAAAGAAGTTACAAATTTATTGTGTTTTTCTTTATTAAGTGGTTTAGTTAAGATATCAGCAGTCATTTCAGAAGTACACAAATATTTCAAATTAATAATATTATCCTTAACAACTTCTCTTATGAAATGATGTCGAACATCTATGTGTTTTGTACGAGCGTGGTACATAGAATTTTTACATAACTTATGTGCTGATTGGTTATCGTTAAAAATAGTAACAGAACAATGTTTACCAAGCAATTCATACATCAGAGTTCTTATAAACAATGCTTCTTTACAAGAATCTGAGAGAGCCATATATTCTGCTTCTGTGCTAGAAAGGGCGACTGTTCGCTGTTTCCTACTTTCCCAAGATACAGGACAGTTCCCGATTTGAAAAACAAACCCAGTGTATGATCTACGATCAATTTCACACGAAGCCCAGTCAGCATCTATATACCCATTGATGTCTAGACCACTCCTACTGAATACAAGACGATAGTTTACTGTACCTTTTAAATATCGCAGAACGCGTTTTGCTGCTTTCCAATGCTGTTGATCGTAACATTCATTAAACTGGCTAAGCATGCTTACCGCGTGCGCGATGTCGGGCCTCGAGCAAACTGAAATATGCATTAATGATCCGATTAAATTTCTATATTCCAAATTTTCTTCCTTTTTGTCAGCCTTTACTAGTTTTAATCCTGATTCCATTGGAGTCTGAGCTGGCTTGCAGTCAGTCATATGAAAACGGTCCAAAACTTCCCTTATGTAACTAGACTGATCAAGAAAAATATTATCTTGGTTTCTTGTGATACGCATACCAAGTATGTGATTGACTGGCCCTAAATCTTTCATATCGAATTCTTGCATGAGCCTTTTCTTTATTTCACATTTAATTTGTGAATTTCTAGTTGAAAATAATAATATATCGTCAACATATAAACTAATGATGATTAATTCTTCACCATTTGATTTAAAATACACACAGGGCTCTGAGGACAGTCTTCTAAAATTAAGTTTTGTAAGCAAGACATTATTTATCTTTTCATACCAAGACTTTGAGGCTTGTTTTAAGCCATAAATTGCCTTATGTAATTTATATACTTTGTGCTCACTACCTTCTATTTTAAAACCTTCTGGTTGTTCTAAGAAAACTGTTTCTTGCAAATCCCCATTTAGAAAAGCGGTTTTCACATCCATGTGGTCAATATCCATTTGTTTTTCAGCTGCTAAAGCTAGTAATATGCGAATGGTGGAATATCTAACTACAGGCGAAAAAGTTTCCTCATAATCAATACCATAGCGCTGTGTATAGCCTTTGGCTACTAATCTAGCTTTATACTGTTTTAGTTCCCCATTGAGACCTTTCTTTTTCTTAAAAACCCACTTGCATTTAATCGGTTTTTGATTTTTAGGTGGATCAGTCAATGTCCAACATTTATTTTGAATAAATGATTGATACTCATCTTTCATTGCATTCATCCAGTGAACAGCTTCAGCCCCTCCTAGAGCTTCTTCTACTGTTTCTGGTTCATCTCTGATGCAGGTCAGCATTGCAGTACATGCTGTCACGCTGGAGTCAGCGCTGTCATATTCTGATGCATCTGCGAGTGTAGATTCACCTGGAGAGTAAGTGACATCGGAAGAGTCATCAGAACTACTGTTGTCAGAGTTATTTTCAGAGTTATCTAGGTCAAAAATAGTCTGTCTTCTAGGATTTATTACTAATTCGTTTTCTCCCCCTTTTTCTGGTGATAGTGAATTTTCAGACTGTGCTACTTCAACATGAGGATCATCTGATTTTAAATCCTCAGTCTGGGAATCATTTATCATCATGAATAAATCACCATCATTTTCACTATTTTTTGTATAAAATTTCTTTTCAAAGAATGTAACATCCCTAGATTTTATACATTTGCTGGGATTCTCTGGATCAATCAGTCTATAACCCTTACTATTTTCACAATATCCTACAAAAATATAAGGTTTACATTTCGAATCTAATTTCTTACGATTCTGTGTCAAGGCATAAACCACACAACCAAATATACGTAAATGGCTAAGATTCACCTTTGTGTTAGTCCATTTTTCCTCTGGCGTGACGCCGAAGACTGCCTTTGTAGGGGACCGGTTCTTTAAATAGACAGCGGTATTGACCGCTTCAGCCCAGAACTGCCCATCTAAGTCTGCGTCTCGTAGCATGCTGCGAGCCTTCTCAACAATCGTCCTATTGGCCCGTTCCGCAACGCCGTTTTGTTGAGGAGAGTTCGGTATGGTAGTCTGGTGAATGATGCCGTTCTCTTTCAAATATTCCTGAAATATAGAATTGACATATTCCCCTCCATTATCCGTCCTCAATAATTTTATTTTCTTATTTGTTTGGTTTTCCACCAATGCCTTGAAATGTTTGAAGTTATCGAAAACTTCATTTTTATTTTTCAGAAAATAAATCCATGTTTTCCTACTACAATCATCGATAAAAGTGAGAAAGTACCGTGCTCCACTGAAGGATTTCACTGGCATTGGCCCACATAAATCACTGTGCACAACACCTAAAAGTTCATTAGACCTGCTTTGTGCCTTCCTAGGAAAAGGTAATTTGCTAAGCTTTCCCTCAACACAAGCTTCACATGGACTGAACTGTGATTTATTATAAGTAATGCCACTTGCCATACCTTTCATTAGCAAATGCATACTCCTTGCATTAAGATGTCCTAGTCTTCTGTGCCACGTTTCCTGCGTGACAGGTTTAGTAGCCGCCTGGAAACTCAACTCAGTTTCCACCCCACAGCTCTCAGGTGCTTCCTTCTGCACTGTATCTTGAGCTTCTGCGTATTCCTGGGTAGTCGTAGGCTCCACACTATTCCCTGAAATCATAGAACAGACACCCCATCCTACCACACACAGATCAGGCTCCCTAACAGATTCAGCAGTTTCTAATTGATAAACACCATTTTTATGACTTGCTGTAGCTACTAGTTTGTTACCATCTAATATTTTACAACATTTTTCATCAAAAATAACCTGAAATCCCTTTCTAGTTAACGCACTGACCGATAACAAGTTCGTAGCTAAGTTAGGTACAAGATAAACTTCACTGATAGTTTTGACGCCTAATTTTAAATGTACTTTGACATCACCACGACCAGCAGTGTAAAGTTTTTCTCCGTTAGCCACCTTCACTTCGGTCACGTAACCAGGAACAAAGTTATTTAAAATGTTCTTGTCATGACACATGTGACTGCTCGCACCAGAGTCTATCAGCCACACATCACTTTGCACACATACTGATAACGCTGTTAGCAGTGCCTTGTCCGATGAACTGTCCGTCTTTACTGGTTTCACTGACTTGCAGTCCCGCGAGTAGTGACCTAATTTCTTACACTTGAAACATTTAACTGGTTTCTTACGTGCTGCCAATGCTGTTGAACCGGTGTCACCTTTATCATCACGCCGTTGCTTCTCCTGCATAAGCTTCGCTTTGACCACCTCGCTCGATAACTTGATATTTGAATTTTCAAGTGCCATTATTAGCGGGTCAAAGTCTTGTGATAAGCCGCTCAGCAGTAACACAGCGACGAAATCATCTTCTAGTGGTGCACCTATATCGTTTAATTGTTGGCTAAGGTCGCAAACTTTCGTCACGTATGCTTCCATAGATTCGCATTCACATAACTTGGTAGCAAATAACAGTCGTAGTAAGCTTAGTCTTCTGGACAATCCCTTGTCTTCATATGCTTTTTGTAAGTTTAGCCATGCTTGCCGCGCCGTTGTCGCATTCCTCACGTGCATAAAAACACAGGGCTTCACAGCTAAGCATATCTTTGCGAGTGCTTTTTGTGATTTTTTTAACCATGCCGCGTCTTGTTTTTCATCACCACCTTCCTCAACGACATCCCACAGATCCTCGTGTATGAGGTACATTTTCAGCTGGAATTTCCAATTACTGTAGTTTTCAATGCCACTCAACTTTTCCACCGGAATGATTGGAACCGTTGTTGAAGTTGTAGATGTAGACATTTTCGTTGTCGATCGTGCGCGTGCCTACGTTGGAGGTTATGAATTTCGAGTACAGACTTTTTCTGCCGAATCGCACAAATATACTAATTACAGGGTACAGGCGTGACCCTGGGCCCATAACCTGATGGGTTATGGGCAGAAAAAGAAACGATTTTAATTATAAACCTTGGATTTATTTTGCAACGTAGCACAATACAAGAGGGCACCGAGATCAAAAAAAAAAAAAATGACATTAGTGACAGATGACAGCTGCTGTCAAATGCGTTTCATTGTTCGTATTTGCTTATAATTACGTTTTGTTTACACCAACAGTATAGATATATAGATAATACGGGAAACTTTTTTAAATAAGTGAAAAAAATATATATTGGATTTTAACAATTTCTTTAATTAAGAACATATTTATTTAATAATTAACATTATTATAGAAAACACCAAAGAAAACAAAAATATTGCTCTTCTCAACATTGATAAAACTTAAAAATTACAACTGAAAATATTAAGGAACGTTATAATCATTATTATTAATAAAAGAATTTAAAGGAAACAAAACATTTTCTGCTCAACGCTGAAAGAACTAAATATCAAAATTCCAAAAAATAAATAACAAACACAAAAAATATTCTTAAAAAATTATTAAGTATCAGTTTTGTTAATTTTGGCCTAAAATTACGACAAATAATAATAAGTATCAATACTTATCATCAGTCTTGTTTAATAATAACAGATCAATCTTATTTTAGCTAGATAAAAACTATTAACACATGGTATAAAAATAGACTTAAAAGTTTTAATTAATCACACAACCTACACTCAAAAGGTTTGTCTTGGACCTCTAAATAAGTTGATCCTATAAAATGCGTGCATTTCAGGTGATACCACCTTATACACTTGTCACAGACAATATTTTTCTCATCGTCGTCTTCCACATCTGAAATTAGTATTTCGTCACATTCAGCACATCGTAACCGATCCTCGGCTAGTAAATTTTCTTTCTGAGATAGCAAATCTACTGTATCCAGTGTGACTTTAACAGGATGTGTCTTCTTTTTTCGTTTCGGAGCAGTTTTACGAAGCTTTTGAATTTCTTTTAAGGTTTTCTTTTGTTCTTGTTTCTCTATTCTTTCTAACTTTCTTTTTTTAATTGCTTTCTGCTTTTCTATCTTAATCTGCTCTTTCTCTTCATAATATTTTCTCCATGCACCAGAAGATATAGCTGCTGGAGTTCTTTGATTGATTTTCCTATCTTTGTTAGAAATTTCAGGGAACATCAGGTGGTTTTTAAATGGATCAGAGGTTTGTTCTTGTGTTGAATCTCCAACAACTGCTGATGTTGGTCGTAATCCAGGAGATTTTTCTTTAGATGACTTTCTGTTTCTTTTTCGGATGGTGTGTGAATCGAAGAGGTCAGAGGTAGTTCTGTCGTATGTTCCTTAGTAACTTTTTCTTCAACTCTTGATGTAGTGAGAGCTGATGTATCTTCTAACGGTAGAATTAGAATGTCGTCTAAAGATACAATCGAGCCGACGTCGAGATAACTGCCAGATAGGTGTAACGTCGAAATAGACAAGTCACTGGGCGAAACGTTTACGTTGGTATCAAGAGTTGGTATCAAGAGTACATCTAGATATAATGTGATTTCATCATAGTCTATGCTAGAAGGTGCGTTTCGATTGCTGGTGCTTATTTTTGACGTGCAAGGCTCGGCAGATTGTTTTGGTACAACATGTATTTCGGCTGATACAGTTTGTATCTGTAGAGTCGGATCAGAGTTGTCACCTTCAGCATTTATGTTTTCGTCTTCTTCATGGAATGAAGAGATGGTGATTTCTGTAGTTGCATCCATTACGCATTCAACATGACTACAAAGAGAACTATTTTGTTCTATTGAAAGTTCTGCATGATACATCTCAGATTCAGTTTCGATCGAAATTTCAGCAAAGCCCATTTCCGTAGGGAGAGACTTTTTCAATAGAAATAGAAAATATTTATTTGTATAAATACATCTGTCACACAGATAAAATTCAACCTGCAAGCAGGTGTACAAATATTGACATTATGTCACATGAAATTGGTATAAGTACCTATTTGTTATATAATATTCATATTTAGGTAATTATATCTTAGTTTTTTATTAATTTTATTATATCACATACAAAACTGTTGACTGCTTTCGTAATAGTTCGAATGTCAATATTTTTTTCTTTTAGTGTTGGCTTCAGGTGTTTTAAAACTTTTTATGTCTGAGTGGTTGACATTTTGTGATTGTTTTTCAACAGACTGCACATTTTCCAAAGTATTTCGTACACATTTAGTGTAATCTGGGCTATTTGCATCAAATGGGTATAGGCCACAGCGTTTAAACCCATTTTTGATGTTATCGGGCATATTAGGGTGCTTTAATGCATCCTTTAACAATGTGCAAAAATTTGTTTTTGTTACGGCAGCATTAAAGTTTTCTGGTTTTGATAAGAATTCACGCACTGTAGTTTTCCAATATGTTTTTACCGGTGCAAAAACGCTAACGTCAGCTGGCTGCAATATGTGGGTAGTGTTAGGTGGAAGGGCGTACAAAATAATCTGCATTTGTTCGCATATCGTACTGAGCATTAACGACATATGCGACTTATGCCCATCTACTAGCAGAAGCACTGGTTTGTTTATAGTATTTTGTTCTACCCAGTTGTTAAACTCGTTGGTGATGTATTCAAAGAATACATCTCCTCTCATCCAACCTGTCTCCAATCGGCCTAAGCACCATTCTTGGGGCATACTATTCACCACTGCTTTGGTGGTCTGATGTACGGAAATACCACACAAGGTGGGCACATATCTCCATTGGCATTAAATGTTAATAATACTGTAATGTTTTCTTTTTCATTACTAGGTTTTATTTGGTATAAGTTTTTATACCCCCTTGGTCCTAAAACTTTTCCCGTTTTTGGACAAAGAGCAAACCCACTTTCATCGCCATTGAACATTCTTTTTGGGTCACTCAGAATATCTTTTTGGTTTATACTGTCCAAATAATCTTCGAGTTCTTTAAACCACAGTCTGATTGACTCTTCTGTGACTAGCGCTCTGGCTTTGTTAATGCCCTCTGCATTTTTCAGTGAAATTTCTTTATTTCTGGCCAAAAAATTTTCAAACCATTTTTGACCCGGGCGATCGTCTTCGAATTTATTTTTGAATTTCCCATCTTGAATTATTTTCTGAACAGTGTCCAACAATTCCTGCTTTTTGACCGGAAATCCACATTTGGAAATGTTAAGAAGCCATTGAACTATCTTTTTTTCACCATCTACTCCTAACGCTGGTTCCGGTCCAGGTTTTTTTACTCCACCTGGTCTGCGTCCACTTAGTTTGTCCAATATTGTGGTCTTGGGAATGCCATAGTCTTTGCATATTTGTCTTACCGATTTCTTCTTGTTAATAATATCAGTTATCGCTTTCTTTAAATCTTCTTCTGTGTATTTTTTCCTTTCCTTCTTCTTTATAGTATCTGAAGAACTCATCTAAAATAAAAATAAAAACCAATAAATTACAAAATTTGCGTGATGTCTTATTACCTGTTCAATTAGTTATTTCTGATCGTAGATTTATCATTTGATTAAATTTTAATAAAACAGAATTTTAAACTCTAGTCTTAATCAATGACCACATACAAATTACAAAGTATTTTTGTAAACAAGATTAAATGTATATTATATATTTACACTAATATTCGTATTTAATTAAAAATGGACGCAAACTGATATATAACGAAAGATTGGTATACCGGTTTGCGTCCACTTGTGATTATCGATATCTGTATCTTTTTCTACAATCATAATAATGTGGACGCAAATTGGTGATTACAATATGTATACTAACAATGTTAAAATAAACATAAACCTATGTTGCTTTCATATTGTATTGCATGAAAATAAACAATCAACTAAAAGACTGATAAGACGAGTTCGCGTCCATAGCGGCCGCAAAATGGAAGATTTATAAATATGGTGTAGCAATTCGCGTCCACCTTAATTTAACTTTTAATATGAAAAAATACAAATAAGTAATGATTGAGTTCATTTCTTTCTGTATTACTAAAGTCTAGAAACAAATATGTATCGTGAATTTCATATAAAACTATGTAAAACTTACCGTGGAAAGCAACACTGCTCACTATTTTTTTTCTATGACTGCGCACCTCCGCACTCTTTTGTTGCACGGCCGCGACTAACGTATTTTTTTTAAATAGGAATGGCTACGCCCACCGAAATTTTGTCTATGTGTGTATGTCTCTTATACATTGAGGTATTGGCAGAAATGACTTTTGATTTTATTAGTGGGTTAGTATACTTATTTTCAAGTATAAAATAAAGATATGCTTGCAAATGGACGCGAACTGAACGATGGACGCGAATGAGCGAAATTACCCTATTTTAGGTATTTTTTTACACCTTGGGTTACACTATTTGAGTTTCAGTAAGGAACCCTAATTTTTTTTGAAAATATAATATAGCCTATGTCCATCGGGGATAATGTAGCTTTCTAATGGTGAAAGAATTTTTCAAATCGGTCCAGTAGTTTCGGAGCCTATTCAATGCAAACAAACAAACAATCAAATCTTTCCTCTTTATAATATTAGTATAGATATAGGGGTTAAAATAAAAACACATTATTTAAATATTTATTTTATTTTATTTATTAGATCACGCACAGAGTAAACAACAACACTTAAAAACTACATATACAATCATCAAACTAGCTTAATTACAACTCTAATTATAGGCGATAACGACATGCGCTATTGATTTCATAACAGATCTGTTAAAGTTAAAGTTAAATGATTTAAAACAAAAAGGAAGTTAAAAATAAAGAAAAATTAGTAGAACACAAAAAAAAAATTAGATGAAAACAAAATAAAAACAATATTCTAACTGAATATTCAACTGGAAAATAAAAATAAATAAATGTACCTGTGTATTATGTTTTAATATTGGCTATCAAACATTTTTGTATTTAGCAACACTATCCGTAATATCTAAATCTGTTTTATCACTAAGGGAATTATACAATCTCATAATTCTGTTTAGTGGCGAGTGATGACCCAGATTGCTCTTTGCTTTTTTTTTTTTTGTTGAATTATATATGTGGGTATATTTCAACAAAAACATAACAAAGAAAAAGAAACAAAAGATACCACTGTTTCGGTATTCAATCAAACAAAATATACTTTTCCTTCTTGTCATCAAAACCAAAAAAAAAACAATTATTTCATTATTATACATGATAAAAATGATGCACTTTCAACATTCGTGAATACATTTGTAATAAGGGTAGCCCGGCACTTGTAAATATCATGTTTCTTAAATTCACAGTTCCAATAACATCTATCTGAACTTTTATGGTTTTCCGTGTACCTATACCTACAAAACCATCTAATTGTATTTTAAAGGCACCTTTTTGCGATCTAAATACTTTGTAATTACTTTGAATCATTGTTAAAACAACTCCGCACTATATTATACGAATCGCCAACTGAATGCTAACTGTTATGGGACGGAGCCGGCACAAAATAAAACAAATTTACTTTCTTCTCTATTGATGGGAAAAGATTAATTTATTTTCACCATTTTTAGTACATAATTAGCGGCTGGGTTGGGGGTTGTCTCTGTCGTAAAATTTTTTGAGCTTCATTGCCATAAACATTTATTTTTACAACCATAAACTTCGATAGGCAAAGGCATAAAAATTATCGGTTTTCGCAACATCCTCATAACCGCATAAGAAATTCAACGATGTCGGATAGAGAAACTGAAGATTTTTCACTTGATTGTACAGCTTAAATATGAAAAGCTTGTTGATCGTTTGTGTGAATGTCGGATTCTTCATTGTTTGGAGGTCTGGTATCGGTCTGACTGTTTGGTAATACCATTGTCTTTGGAGTATTACTCTGGGCAGCGTATTGTTGGATTGAATGAAATTCAATTGGGCGGAAGAGAGAAATTCCTGGAAGCTCTGAAGCCATTTTGTGCTTTTTCTGATGAGGTCCGGACAAGGATGAGCTGGATTGCAACCATGCGCAGGCATAGGCAGGTGGTTAGGGCTCTTCAATAAAAGTTGGCAAACCGTTGTAAATTGTATATTACTTCAAACACACTCACTTACAGCGACGATATCCATAGGTAACTATAGTAATATAGTAATGATAACGTAAGTCAATGTACTTTGTGCGTTTATGTGAGTATTCTTTAGCCAACAGCAACTTATGAGCGCGCTGGGTATCATTATAGATAACAATATCCATATTTTTATCAACAATTTGCGACAAGAAATTCCTAATAAAACACAACTCTTTCGCTACATCACTTATGGCTAAATATTCCGCCTCTATGCTTGATAAAGCCCCAGCCCCCAGCCTCCTCAGCCTCTATGCTTGATATCTTTGTTTCCTAGCTTCCCAGCTGACTGTATTCCTACCCAGTTTGACAACAAAACCTGTGTATGATTCTCTGTCTAACGTGATACCATGTTAAAAATATAATAAAGATTTTCATGTACTGATTGATGAGACTGGGGTAGGGGCAATGGCAAGACAGATGTTGCAGCTGCAGATGTACAGGGTACATCAGATTTTTCAATAGAGCCTGTTCCACATAGTACACTTGGTACTTTAGGTGCCTGAAATATCATCATTTTTACAAATTATTGTACACAAGAAACATACATGGACTAAAAAATAGGTATAGCTATTAATATAAAGAAAAGAAACAGTAAAGCAGTCAGATATACGGTTTTAAGATCATTTAAAATAATATTTGTACGTAGTATATTATATAACAGCACCAATAGCACCATGAATGGCGCTTACTATAATAATTAAAATTGGACACCCAATACAATCTCAAACATACAATCTCATACCGTACCATCTACAAACCATACTATAACATACCCATCTCTAATAAATAAAACAATAGGTAGGTATTTATAAAATAATGGTATTTTATATACCGTTTCATGAAGTGACAATGAGGGCAACACAGCTGGAGCGACCATCTTGTTAATTTGACTGTCTCACACTTTTATGTGAAACAGCCAAATTAACAAGATGGTCGCTCCGGTTACTTTTTTGGTTTTGGACACCTGAAAAATTAAAATATATAGATTTTTTTTTATTTGTCATAATACGATTTCTAGTGGTATATATAGCCCACTTGTTCAAAAGGTATTGCATTAATAAATAGCACAAGGGTATTTTATTATTAGTACAGATTCCATAGCACTCACCCACTAACAGGGTATTAACTGAATTTAGAGAACAACTTATTTGGACCAGGAAACGTAGTGTGGTTTAGTATAATACTGTCAGTGCAAGCGATGGAATCAAGGTCAGGGGTATCAATATGTATTGACTTATATTACACTCACCGGAAATATTGTGGGAACTGAGTTGTCTTGTAATCTTACAACATCAAGTGTCCTGTTAAAACAGTTTTCTTCAAAATGAAGATAACAAAGGTCCCACTCTTTATGACGAGGATTTATATTCTCTTCACCAACAGCCTCTAACCATTTTTTCTTAAGATTTCATTCTTTGGAAATCTGTAAATATAAAAACAATAACTAGTATTTTTGCACAACACTAATCCACTACGGCGAAATAAAAGCACCAGTCATGGACAGTATAAGAATTACTTTATTTGTTTCAACTCTTGCTTGATTACTATTCACATCTGTGAATGTAATAGTAATGAAAAGTAATGAAAGGCAATGTATTTATGAACTTTATGTATTAATGTTCACAATTAAATCATGTGATTGTGATTTTTATGTGAAAATGAAATATATAAAAAAAATACTATATCTGAGCACCAGCAATGGACAAACTAATTCCAGTGATGGACATCCACCTATGGAGATTCCGTGTCCATTTATGAACACCCAATGATGGACACTAAAAATATGATAACACTAAGATTTAAAATTAAAATATATATTAGATTTAAAATATATTATTTTTTATATACCTTTATATATTTATCTAAGTATATTAATCTTATCTTATCTATTTTAAATCTTAGTACATACAATAGTAACATTGGTTGGGTAGGTTTTATAATAATATTTTATATCAACAACAGTCTCAGAGTTTTAAAAAGGCAGTCAAGTATGAACCTTAAAAAATTACATAGTAGAAAATAACTTAAGAAGTAATAAATGGCAAGTATTTTTCCATCTCTTGAACTTTGTAGACTCTTCTTTTATTTATTTTAACAGGCTCTTGAATATACTCTACTACGTCATCTTTTTTGTACCAAAGTTTATCCGTTGTATCAGGCCACCTAAAAGTATCAGGATTGGCAAACGTTCGTAAGGAAATACTATCATGGGCGGTGCTACAGTGCCGGCAGCATTGGCTGTTAACAACACTGTCAAATTTTCTTTATCATCTCCAGCAGTGTTATAAACGTTCTTTTCACCCTTTCGAACCAGTACTTTTCCCTCTTTTGGCTGTAGGTAAAACGCACTCTCGTCAGTGTTAAAAATGCGAGTTGGGTCATTTAAGACGTCCAGCAGTCCGCGCTCTTCAATATATTTTTTATTTGTCTCAAACCATTCCTCCAAATCATCTTCAGTAACATCATCCCTAGCTTTTGTCAAATTTTGTGCCGTTCGTTCTGAAATTTCTGGGTGACGTTTTAGGAACGAAGCAAACCACTTTTTGCCTGGTCGATTATCTTTAAATGGACAAGAGTCCAGATTTTTCTCGGTTATAATCTTTTGGACGCTGTCCAGTAGTTGATCTTTTGTGCCTTTATAGGCATTTTCTGGGTTAACTCGCTCCATCGTCGACCTCATCTTTGACCTTTATGGTCAAGATTTAGGTCAAGAATTAACCCATCTTAAAATTTAAAAAAAAAACGGGAAATGTCTAGCACTCATCAGGAACAACCACTCGACCAACAGCTTCTCGTCATCATTACTCAGAATTGTAGCAGGTCCTAAGGGACAATCTAAAGGGCTTTTACCAGTAATTTTATTTCTTAGTGTAATTCTTGGGACGCCATACTTAGCAGCTGCAACAGCGACCTTGACTCCTCTATTCACTTCTTTTATGGCATTTGCCATCTGTTCTTTGGTGTAGTTTTGGCGCCATTTCTAAAAGAACAAAATGTTGAGCACCGTTAAAGAAGTCAACAGATGAACAGAACCAGTTATGGACAACCAATCATGGACATTTGTCCATTAATGGACAACCAATCATGGACACTCATAACAGACTCAATTATTATGGACTGATGATTTAAAAATAAATGTACAACAGAACAAAATTAAACACTACTCATATCTATAGAATACGAAATAAAACACATTCATACTAGGAAACTTCGATTATGATCAAAATATCCATGATTGGATAAGCAAACATTGGCGGTACCAGTCATAAACAATGCCTGTAGAAAATTCAATTCTAACCTAGACAATAAACGAGGCTTATAAAATAAATCTTTAATTATCATATTAACTAAAAATAAAAATAAAAAACACCTTAACTAAACACGTTTTCGGTATTGTGATATTTTTTGTACTTACCCACATCAGGATTCTTATAATAAATCAGGATTTTTTCGACAATTTCACCGTGACCGATTTCACTATTGTAAACAAAACAACATGGCCGAAATCTGTCAAAATGTCAATCACATTGGTGGGGAAGTGTTACCTTTTTCAATATAGTGTTGCCAGTGATAATAAATTACTACCATCTGGTAGTTTTTAATAAAAGTACAATAAACTGTTCATCACTGGGTCACTGTTCATGACTGATGGCTTTACTTTTTCGAATGAATTATATTAAAATTCGGCTTGTACTGCAGAAATTACTCAAAATACGTGAAGCTTTAATCATAAATAAAAGGCTCTGTAGCATTTTAGTCTCAAAATCTCTATGATGGCTAATTTATTGCATGAATATAGGGTACTAACCTATGAAGTGACAATTGGGGTTGATTTTTGTCTTTTCTGGCACCACACTGCACAACACAACACACAGGCATGTTGAATTACAGTTTTCCAACATTAGTCTTTGATTTCACAAATAAATTGCTTGTAATTTTTGCTCTTTATCCAAAATAAGAAATCGTAAACAACCAATTGACAGCAGAACTACCACGAAACCACGCACATAAGATGGCGGAATATGGCACGTTCCCATAGCTGTCATGACGTCATCATAAAATGTTGCCATAACTGTTGCCATAACAAATATATTTTTATCTCATTTACCAAATGTAATTTCGTACAAGTAAAAAAGAGAAAAAACGATTTTTGAGTACTCATGAACATAAAACACTAATATTTGTATAATGATGATGTATATATAGCAGAACAGGGCGCCTCCATAGGATCTTTACTGTGTCGATGAGATTACCGCCTTCTTGAAAATACCATGACAGACCAATGTCAACTCCTAGGTCAACTCTCTCTCGATTGACGTATAAAGGTCTGTAGTCTATGAATCAGTGTTGCCAATTAAGGTAATCTCAATATTTTTCTTATGTCCAAGACCGGTGCCATTACCTTATATAGACTAACTCGTAGGTATACCTTCTGCAACATATATATATCTAAACACCTGGGGCACCTCGTGCAGATGTATATATAGACTAACCTCTCGTAGCTACACACAACAACACATCAGGTTACCTCACTTAGACCTTGAGCTCGCCCTTAGTGCGCTCGTAATAGTGGCAGTTTTCGTTGTGCAACTGTTTTACCTAATGTGCTATTGTGTGTACACTGGAAGAAATCGCCTTGTGGGATACGTGTACCTTGAATTATGTAATACTACCTTTCCGCCCGCGTGGACTACAGGTTATATCATGCCCAACTGTGGAATAAAATGTAACCTAAATCCTTTCCCAAGGTCTAATTTATCTCTGTACCAAATTTCATGAAACTCAGTTCAGTGATTTAGGCGTGAAAGCGTAACAGACAGAGTTACTTTCGCATTAATAATACTTTAATAGGGATTTATAACCCCGTTGATTCCAATGTACTTATTTTGTTTAATGATAAATAATATTAATTTATCCTTTAACTTTATGAAACACAGCCTTTAATCGTACATTATTGCAAAGGCCGCGAAATAGGCAATTGCAGGTCGAGTATAAGTTTGAAGGCCGAGCCGTAGGCGAGGACTTCCTTAATACGAGACAGGCAATTGCCATTTCTGCCGAGACATATGTAGTGCTTTTCTCAAAACAATGCAGGGAAATAGAACATACTTTTTATATTATACATTTATTTTAAGAATATTTAATAATAACCCCAGCACGCCGCGCCGTTTCATACAACTGCTGGAGCGTTGTTGTAATGTTTTAAATTCAAAAAACGCTCCAGCAATGTATTTGATTTTATTTGTCCGTAAATTCGATACTTCGCATGTTCTTTTTTTGAAAATTATGACAATATTTCCATGCATGTTTGAGAAGAGTATTATATTTTTCGAAACATTCCCCTAAATCAGTTAAATTATGTAAACGTACGATTTATCAAAGTATTTGCTTAGTATTTTGTAATGAAATGTGTGGTTGTGCAACTGTGAGTAGTAAAGATAACATATGTAATGTAGGTGCCTGTATAACAATAAATATAGATAAATACTTCATATTATTACTGCCAGTGATTAAGTAGGACAGGGGTTCTTAACTGTAAGGGACCAGTCAACACGTTTTTCGTGACGCCCCGCCGCGCCGTGGTCAATTCAGCATTTGAATAATGACGTCACCTTAACGCAAAATACTATACACGGCGTCAAATCGCTAAACATTAGGGGCCGTCCTCATATTACGTCACGCAAAATTTTGACTTTTCGAACCCCTCCCCCCCTATTTCACGCTTTTTTAGTATCGCTTTAACATGTTAGTTTAACATGTCACGTTTGGTATGACCCCCCCCCTCCCCCATACGCTGTGTTGTATATGTGGATGACCCCTTATTCATGTTGTGAAGTTTTTCAAATCTATGTTAAAGAACACTTAAATTTAATAAACAAGTAAACTTTCAAATTCAGTGAAGGTTATTTTCTATTCTAGAGATGCTACAAAGAATTGAATATAGTCTGCGGGCGACTGGTTTAGAACCCCTGTTGTAGAATAAAGGTTTTGCCAATTCCTAATGTGATAAAATGTTTACGATAATATTTATTAGGTATGGTTATAGGTAGCTCGATTGTTATAATTATGAAATACTAAGTTTTACTATTATAGCTACTATACATATAGAGTTATATAGTTACACTACTTAAAACTACTAAATAACATAAGACTGAATGTAATTTTCAATTTGTCACAAGAAATCGAATTGAGAGTGATTTTATAGCGAAACTTCGGGACGTAAATCTGAAACTGAACAACTTTCCTTTCTGAAACTGAACTTTAACTAAAACAGTGAGTTGATCGCACAAGTTGTATTTATAAAGAAGCTTTCCTCGTTGCGGAAAGTTGTTCAGTTCAGTTTAGTTGTTTATATTTCGTGTTATTTTATAGTTATTTTAATTTTGAATTGTTTTAATAAGTAGGTGAATTGTAAGTAGGGCAGGTGACCCGGTTCTGGCCATTTTAAGAGATTTTCACAACTCAAGCGTTTGGTATTTCTGAAATATAGTTATCCCGGACATAATTTTTATTTCATGTCATCAAAAATATATTATTCTTTACTTATAGAACATTTTAATTACAAAACTTGCAATAGGTAACGGTTTTTAAGAAAAAAGAATTCAAAAGTGGTCCGTGAGCCACTTTTGGCCACATTTTACCCATTTGTGGCCACGCTATGTGCCAGTTCTGGCCATTATGAAATAAAGCAACAATAAATTCGAAATCAACGTAGTTTTTATTAGAAAGTAGCTAGAAATGGCACAATGAAATACCTTAGGTGTTTAAAATAATTAGGTAAATAAGTACACAGCTTCCTTTTACAGGATTCAGTCTTATACTAAACTAATAATAACAATACAAGATTTAACACCATAAATTATATACCGAACTGAAACTATTTTAAACAGCTAGGCTGTAATCTTAGGTACAAATTAGGAACTACATTATAGTAATAATACAGTGCTGATACCATAAACCATGACCATAAACAACGAATCGTCCGAGGAACATTAAAGTTTTTGCTAGCAGTAGAAACTTTCACTCCTTTTCTTATAGCCTACTTTGTGTGGTGAGTACTGAAATAACTTTCTTTTTACTGTATCTGTTTTGCTTGAAGACATCTTTCCCAGAATCTGTAAGAAAATAATATTGACCTCATTCAGATATCAGATATAACCGTAAGAACGCTAGGGGCTCATCTCAAAAATTTTCTTTTGTGATTAAGACACAAATTAAGATTTGTGCTTATTTAATTTTCAAGATTATAAGAAGTTTCCGATTTCACAAGTAATATAAAGGCACATTTAGTTTTGAACCTCCATTGTGACCACCTGCCCGCTTCACCTCTGACACAATAATGATTGCGTCACTTTCTTACTGAACGGCGGCGGCAAAAGGTCCCGGTATAAGAGAGGCGGAAGTATAACCTGTGCTTGTTCTATCACTGATGAGCCTTTGTTTTAATTTTTATCGGATAAAACATATGTTTTTTAGCCTCTTCTATGAATTTAACTCAGTTTTGCAAATTTTTGAGTTAAGCCCATATCATTTTCTGAGGGTGCGATATGTATATATATATATATATATATTTCGAAGCCTGCTATTAAATAATTGAAGGGTAGAGAGGTATTAAAAAGCAGAGACTTAGAGGAGGCCTATTTAATAATTGATAATTCTGCTGGAAAATTGCATAGTCTACATAGGTACCCACTTTGTTGTAACAATTTCTATAGTTTATTACATCAGCGTCATGAAGAAAAAACAAAAAAGACCACATAGGTACCCATTTTACACAAAAAGTCCACGTTGAACATTAAGTGGCCAGAACTGGGGTTTCAACGTGTGCCAGTTTTGGCCATCGACCTGGCCAAAGACGGAAAATCGCATAATATTTGCTCCATTTCTGGCCACCGGTTTATAACCTCACTTTTCGTACAAATAGCAATCAAATAACAAAAGCTCTGCTTAGACAATCTTATTTCAACATAATACAAACACTGACATTTAAAAAATAAACAAAGATTCCAGATATATAAACTGATTACTCACCCACTGTCCTTATTGTTTTTATTAAGACATGAGCATGTTTCACCCACTTCCACACAAAATGGCTGCTATCATCTCAGTGACGTTTGATCCACGACAGCTGACAACTGTATTTGTGTTGGCATAATTCATTATTTTAACTACCATAGATTATAGACTTGTTTAGTTATTTATACCTTGTAAGCATCGCTTTGAAGTTGAAAATGGCCAAAAACGGCTCAGTGGCCAGAACCGGGTCACCTGCCCTAATGTAAGATATAATAAGTGGTAGGTATGATGTGACAATACAAGGGTATGTACAGGGACAACACAGCACATCATGCTATCCAAAACTTGACAAAATTTCTTCTTTCAATTTTATCTCCAAGCATTAGAGTTTACTATCCATTGGGGAAATCAGACAGTTTGTGGTAACCTGATGTGCCGTTGACTGTACTTATTGGGTGACTTGAAATTATTTAATGAAAATTGAAGATGTGAATCAGCTAAACAACTTTTCCCAAGGAATATACCTAGGTCGATATACAGGGATTTTTTTTTATCACCATCCAAATTTTTCTTACGGTGTCAATAACGTTGATAGTTGTAAATAAGGAGGAAAAACAATTTTTTTTTCCAAAATTTTCAGATTCTGATACGCCTTTTTAACGTCTTAGAGGATCAATTTTGTAAAAACACGAGTGTCACAAATTGTGTTTAAGAGTATTATTACTTTCAAGTCATTTGGACGATGTTATTTTTTTTCCATACATAAATATATTTTTTCCAATTTTTTTTCCAAAATTTTCAGATTCTGATACGCCTTTTTAACGTCTTAGAGGATGAATTTTGTAAAAACACGAGTGTCACAAATCGTGTTTAAGAGTACTATTACTTTCAAGTCATTTGGACGATGTTATTTTTTTCCATACAAACATTTTGATTTATTTTCATGCTCCAGACGATCTAGCTTGAAATATTTATATGAAACGTAGAAACAAAAAATACGGGACTGTTAAATTTTCATAAAATTTAGGTACAAAAAATTTGGATGGTGATAAAAAATAGTTCCTGTATGAAAAAAAATTCACCTCAGCTGTTTTGCCTTTAATTTAGTATTTTTAAAACGCTTACCGTGAGGGATATTCACAAGTATTTTATAGGGAAGAAAAATATTCGGCGCGAATGGGACTTGAACCCACGACCCCAGGATTAGATCTCCTGGTGCTATAACCAACTGAGCTGTGGCAGTAGTTCTCCGCACGAGACACAGATGGCGCTAACCTACACGCACTACGTAATGTGCTTAGTAAGGGAATGAGAAACGCCGCTTGACTCGAAGGCACGATAGCTCAATTGGTTATAGCACCAGGAGATCTAATCCTGAGGTCGTGGGTTCAAGTCCCATTCGCGCCGAATATTTTTCTTTCCCTAAAAAATAAGTATTTGTTTTGCTTTTGTATGGGAAGTCGAATTTTGTTTTTTGAGAATTTTATTAGGTTCCTTGGAGAAAGTAGTTCAGTTTCGTGGCGAGAACCACCCCTAATATAAAGTTTCGCTAACTAATTTAAGTCACCCCATATTAATATTTTAATTAGAATAAGTTGGCTATATGCAAAAAAGTTAAATAAAACAAGGATTTGGTTAAGACTTGATTTTTTATTACTACAATATAAACATAAAAAAATATATTTAATTATGAAAACATATCTAAATATATAAAAGGAGAAACTGACTGACTGACATATCAACGCACAGCCTAAACGGCTAAACGTAGGCACTTGAAATTTTGAAGGGACGTAGCTTAGGTACCGTAGAGGTGCACTAAGAAAGGAATTCCCGAAATTCCCACGGGAACGGGAATTAGCAGGAAAATCCTTTTATATGAAAAATCTAAACCGCTTAAGTTAGACGCTTGAAATTTGGCATGCAGGTACCTTAGTAAACTTAAAGCTTAGTTGCAACAGGATATTGCAAAATTCCCACGGGAACGGGAGTTAGCGGGAAAAAACTTTTGTATGTAAAAATTTAAATCACGTAAGATAGATGTTTTCAATCTGTGTACTCTGTACAAAAAAAAATTAACACGCAAACGAAGTTGCGGGCATCAGCTAGTCTATAATATTTAATTATGAAAACATATTTGTGACTGTGTTTAGTAAAAGGTACAACTCTCGTGGTAGTCAATAAGAGCTATTTGCAATACCTCATCACACTAATTGTGACTTGGCAAACGCGCTAAAAAAAGTGGATTAAGTCGCAATTGAAACGCAGCTGGGAGCTACCACTACCACCTAAGCGAAGCTGATGCTGGGTAAACGAATGGAATGATGTACATTGCTGTGTTTGGTTCGTGTCGTTAATCAAGATCTCCTTATAAAGAAGCAATCGATAATATTCCATTCGTTTACTCAGCATCAGCTTCGCTTAGGTGGTAGTGGTAGCTCCCAGCTGCGTTTCAATTGCGATTTAATCCACTTTTTTTAGCGCGACTGCCCTTCTTAACGACTATTACGAAAGTTGTACCTTTCCATTTTCAGTCACATTTTATTCTTAAGCTAGATATGTAGCTATTACACCTTAAAACATTGAGGTAATACACACATCAACACGGTTCTCAATTTCGCCACCTGAATGGATAAAATGGCGACCATTCCATTGACACACAACTTAAGTTACAGAATCGGGGCCTTGTTCGACGGCCGGTTTGGTCGAGTGGTAGTGACGCTGCCTCTTGATCGGCGGGTCCTGGGTTCGATCCCCAGTCGGGGCAAACATTTGTGTGAAAAGCAGATGTTTGTTCTCAGGTCATGGGTGTTTGTCTTTAGGTATGTGTGTTCCGAGGGACCCACGACACAAGGGAAAACCTTAGTGTGGGCAATTGAGTGTGTAGCGTTTATTATTATTATTTTTTTTTATATAACTATTTTGGCCTAAAATCTTGTTTGTCAGTGGGGATCGTTCAACAATTACGTGATCATTTTTGGCCGTTTTTTTAACCCCCCCCCCCTGCCTTGATTACGTAATCCGTCCGTGTTTAAAATTTTTGCTGTATTAGCAATACTGATGCTTGGAAAAGTGGATAAAATATGCCGAAAAAGTATAAAAAAACTGAATCTAGTCACACTGTTCCACAGCTTGTCTATAGCAGGGGAAATCCCGTTCCATCTATCTAATAGTTAGTGTTACCAGTAATAGACTTTAAAATTGGACGTAAATATTTAAATATAATTTATTTATTCATTTCGCTATACGTTAATTAAAGTTATAAAATGATGACGTAATCATGGCTTCTTCCCCCCCCCCCCCCCCCCAAATAATCCGATGTATAGGTAACTATGGTTTCTTATTCTACTGCACAAGGAAGAGACAATAGTAACTGAACATTTGAGTTACCTAGTTTATTGGATTCTACATAGTGGTTAAGCGCTCGTAGCCCAGGGGCGCTCGCCGATTCCAACTGATCCACTGATCACTAGGTTAAGCAACAAAAACTAAGGCAGAGAACCTGATGGGTGACCAAACTGGGAATTTATCACGAGCGTTTTCGTGCTTCGAAGCCGTTGTCGATGTTGTCGATTGACTACAGTCGTTACAGTGGCCATTGTGCGGTTTGAAAACTCTGACACCAAGGTTAGACAAGTTCGCCACATACTTGACTATGCCTACACGATAAGAAGAAGTTGGTTAGTTTAAGTCGTTGTTCTTCGTGATATTAAAAAAATAATAATAATAAAACACCATTCACTCAAAGGCCCACACTAAGGTTTTCCCTTGTGTCGTGGGTCCCTCGGAAAACACGTAAAGACAGACACAAAAACTCATGACCCGAAAACAAACATCTGCTTTTTACCGTGGTAGTGACCACTCAACCAAACCGGCCGTCGTGAGTTTACTAGTTATCCCTACAAGTACTCGACCCCCTGCGCGATGACACTGGGCAGGCTGATGTGTGCGGCCTGCCTACCCCCGGCGGCCACTAGCGCGAGCCGCGCGCCCTGCCGCTGCACGTGTAGCACCGGCTTGCCTGCCCCCCCTGCGGGGGGCAGCCCCCCCACGTAGGCGCGCAGCTCCTCCCTCGTTGCGAACGTGCGGTCCCCGTAGACCAGGTGCCCCTCCGGTGTTTCTAGAATCTTCCACGAGTGCGGTGTGTCGAAGTACCCGCCTTCGCCCTGGAATTTGACAAATAAAGTCTTATTACCAACTAGCATTCCGCCCGGGACTTCGTTCCCGTGGGAATTCGAGAAAATTATGTATCCTAAGTCCATCGGGGATAATGTAGCTTTCTAATGGTGAAAGAAATTTCCAAATCGGTCCAGTAGTTTCGGAGCCTATTCAATGCAAACAAACAATCAAATCTTTCCTCTTTATAATACCTACTTATTAGTATAGTATAGATGACACGTGATCTTTACACTAGTTTCCGCTTGTTTATTTAATACTAGCTTTTCGTAAATTTTTCAATATTTTTAGTAGTTATTCTGCTATTCGGGACGGAGACAAATACAACAAATCAAATACCCATGAAGTGTTCGATGCGACCGGTTTCGATTATCATCTTCAATGTAATTATGTAAACCAATGTACTTAATCGAAGCCGGTCGCATAAAAATATAAAATAAACAAGTGGAACTAATGTAAAAATCACATAACATGAAGTTCTATCAAGAAGCAACAACAACAAAGTTTAAACTACAAATAAAGTAGTTTACCTAACCTAACCTGTCCCTTACAGCCTAACATGACCCAGCGACCCAGGTTGCTTCTTACAGTTGGTTTTTAACAATAAATAAATACAATATCTACCTCAAAAGTGGAGACAGCGTAGTGGTTCCCCTTGCGGGCGGTGACGAGCGACACGAGCGCGCCTTGCTGGTTGACGAGCGGCGCGCCGGGCAGGTAGCTGTTGCCGGACTCGAAGGTCGGCGCCGCGCGCCACTGCGCCAGCGCACCGTCGGCCGAAACCAACAGGATGCGCTTCGTGCGGTTTATGAACACCTAAAAGAAAGCAAAACTGATCTTCATCTTCAATAAAGCCGGGTCCACAGCTCCATGAAATTTTCAAAATCATTATCATCTTCTTGCCCTTATTGAAGATTGTGTGTGACAAGCTGTGGACTGAAGGTTTTGTTTGATAACATGTTCTGTTAAGCCGGGTCACAGCGCCGATTTTCTAACAGAACATGTTATCAAAACCTCCAACCCACAGCTTGTCACACATATACGATACGTTTCCTCTAGTGAACGCGAACACAAATTGAGTTACAGGAGACGTATTTTTGAAACATAATAGAATTCCAATTCGCATACGAATTGACAAGATTTTTATGCGATTCTCATGCGAATCTTGTCAATTCGTATGCGAATTAGAATTCTATCGTTTCAAAAATACGTCTCCTGCCCCTGCCGCGCGAGTAAATAAAAGTAATTAGCTTAATGATGTACATGTTAGAACAACTAAGTAACTAGGTACCTACCTTCTCCGCCTTATTGTCGTCGAGGCGCACGTACGCGAGCTCCCCGAGCGGCGCGAGCAGCTCGTCTGTGAATATGTCGGTGTAGTGGTGCGTCGTCAGTGCGCGTTGCTTCACCTGTCACGTCATGTGTTACTTTATATTATTTATACCTATGCTTGAGAACGTCCTCGACTTGCTCTTCATTTTCATAATTAATATAACTCTATAATTAAAAATGTTCTATCACCCCCGAAATTCGATTGATTATAGCTTTTGAACGGCTAAACTGAAACCCAAATTAAAATGGACATAATTGCGAAACATCACTCCGATAAAAAGTTTAACGATTTCTGGAGGACAACTAACAAGCTAAAGCCGAAAACGAGCCCGCCCTTGAGCGTAGGAGGGGCGCAGACGCCGCGCGACATTGCTTGTGCGTTCCAACGTCATTTTATGGTGAGCTCGCCGTTCGGACACGCCACCGCATCGCGAGTGCTCGATGCTGGTGATCGCCCCAAGGATATTAAAGTTAGATTTTCTGCCAAGGATGTGGCTGCAGTTATTAAGGCGATGGTGAGAGGAAAATCCCCGGGTCACGATCATTTGAGCGTCGAGCACTTGAAGTATGCCGGTGTTCACTTACCCAGGATTCTCTCAATGTTCTTTAATCTATGTATTAGTCATAACTATCTTCCTGAAAAATTTATGTATACGGTGGTGGTACCTATTGTCAAAAATAAAACCGGTGATATGGGAGACATTAGCAACTATAGACCGATATCTTTGGCACCAGTCATAGCCAAGGTGCTGGACAGTCTGCTTGATAAACAACTGGAGAGTCACCTCCATCTTTACGACGCACAATTCGGATTTAGATCCGGCTTATCTACTGAAAGTGCTATCCTTTGTCTCAAGCAGACTGTCAATCGTATGCTGAGGCTCATGGGCTCAAGTACAATGCGAGGAAGAGTGAGTGTATGCTTTTTAAAGCGGGTACCAAGAGTTACTCCATTGTACCCCCCATCACTCTCTGTGATGTTCCTCTGAACTGGGTCCACCAGTTCAAGTACTTGGGCCACAGGGTTACCGATGACCTCACTGATAACGTGGACATTGAGAGGGAGCGCAGGGCGCTGTCTGTCCGCTGTAATATGTTGGCTCGTAGGTTTGCACGTTGTACAAGACCAGTCAAAATAACGCTTTTCAAAGCTTACTGTCAGTCGTTTTACACGTGCAGCCTATGGGTTAATTATACGCAGCGGGCATACGGCGCCTTGCGCGTCCAGTACAACAATGGATTTAGGATACTGTTGGGGCTGCCTCGGTTTTGCAGCGCGTCTTCAATGTTTGCTGAGGCGCACACTGATGACTTTTACGCAGTCATCAGGAAGCGGAGTGCCTCGCTTCTCTCGCGCTGGCGAGCCAGCTCGAACGGTCTCCTAGCTACATTGGCCGAGCGGTGGGACTCGACCATGTTACAAAACTGGATGCAGCTCCATGCCAGTCAGTCTCCACTTATATTATAAAAAAAAATGTATTTAATGAATTATAATGTCAATGATAATAATGAATTAAATTTGAAATTTTGTAATTTACTAACATTAGCGCTTAAGACTATTTTTATTTTACTAACAATATGGATGTTATGTCTGAAATAAAATACATTATTATTATTATTATTAAACTTAGATCAAATGGCTAAGAACCATCTCAATTACGTCAGCTTTCAAACAAAAAAAAACAAATTGAAATCGATCCATTCGTTTAGGGTGATAGACTTACTGATACAACGGCGTTAGAGCAAGTTAATTTGACAGTTCATTGAGACAAAACACGTAGATATGCCAGTGATTGAAAATATGGTGACCGGTAGACTAGACTCAATGAGCGGTCAAAAGTGCCGGTATGCTGTGCAGCGGCAGTATACCCGTTACGCTACGTACGCACCTGTTCCTCCGTGCAGCAGTGTATGGGCACGACGTCCCCGAAGCTGGCGAAGGGCCGGCCGTCGGCTCGCACGTGGAGCTGCGCCGGCACAGACATCGCCTCCACCAGCCCGCGGTACTGATCGTTGGTCACTGTGCGGTTCGACATCGCCGGGGCCGGGGGGTCCTGACCACAATTAGCTAGATGTTACCAGACAAAACAGTTTAGGAACAAACTGCCTAATCTATAGGTTAAGCTCTGCAGACCAGATGGCGGTAAAACTCCAAAGCCGCGTGAGTAGTTGATGTCAAAACCCTTGCGTGATACGCTAGTTTGTCGCGGGCCGTGCTTATGCCACCTAAAACGCAATAATCATCGTCCATCTTGCTGGAATATCAGAGAAAGACAGCTATACTAGGAAACTAGAGATTTACAGTCTGTCTCTTTTCTTAGTATAGCTTCATCACTGTTAGATAAAAAAAAATAAACGCTACACACTCAACCAATATGATGGATAGTGTAATAAGGCATTTAAGCTGAGTCAGTACTTCGGGTACTGAAGAAATCCCTTAGTAGGCACAATATTGGTTCCAGTATCAATTAATTAGGTAAGTAGATTTCTGCTGCTTTATCAGTAGTAAGTCCGCTGTGGTCTGTTTGATTCCTTTCCATTTTGTGTTATTCTTTTGTTTGTCTAGGCATTTAGGAAAATGATTTACTCCTCGTGATATTCTAATCTAATACTTCTTATCTTTATACCTACTGCAACGTGTATCAAAATCCGTCCGGCAATTTCAGCATGAAGGCGTAACACATCCATCCATCTTTCTTCTTCACGGACTTTCACGTTTAGGTATAATAATTATTAGTAAGATATGATATAATTACAATACAATACTCCTTATTGCACACACAAAAAAACATAAAACATTACATTAAACAAAAACAAATGTTCATAATGTAGTGTACAATCCGGCGGCCTTATTGCTATAGAGCAAGTAATTATTATCTAAGAGTATAATACATACATTTTCCGGTTTAATTCCATTCAGTTCCATTTGAATCACTAAGTTAATCCCACAGCTTCTAACTTATTGTTCAGAAATAAGCTGGTGTGAGAAATCGCGTGAGTGGTGCTAATCTTACACTTATGGTCACTGGTGGTTTATTTAGGTACACCTATTATTTAATTGTTTTAGATGTCGCCACGCCCCGGCGATATCATGGTGAGATAAAGCTGATGTATCGACGGAATCAATCGTTACCATGTTACGAAATGATTGATTGTTGATTACTTCATATCAGGATCGAATAAGTAATAAGTACCTAGTTCTAATTGTAAAAAAATGAATTTGTCTACGTGTTTTTGTTAATACATTGGTTTGTCACAGGGAAAATTACGAAGTTAGAAAATCAACATCTCTGTATCTATTGAATCTTCTATTTTATGGGACAAAATTCATTGAAACCATGAAATAGACGTATTAAGTATCTCACGCATCTCAGAAACATAATTTCACGAGTTTTCACCTAAGTGGTTATCGAAGCTATTGACTTTAATCAAGCGATTTAATTAAGTTTGCTAACTCGTTCGTTATAGCAGAGGAAATCAAAGGAAAACTGCAATTCAGTCTATACAAAATCCACGACGCACTTTTGCCCGAATAAATTATCTTGATTAATTTGGTGATAAATCCGAGACTACAACGAATACTTACTAGTTTTCTCTGGTTACGAATATGGACTAAGGGGTTTCAGGTTCGTATTACATAACGCGACTCAGACTCTGATCTATACTTAACTAGGAGTCGTCTTTGTCATTTTGATAGTGAGAGAAAGAGACAATCAATACTTAATTATAGATAAAGACTCGAGTCTCCTTCTGTAATACGGGCCTTAATGTTTTATTCACGTGTAAGGACGGAACGGTGACAACCCACTTGGTTAAAGAATCAGTATTTTGTAACCGAGAGGTTGCGGGTCAAATCCTGGTTCGGGCCTGTACAACTATACTCCGGTGATGGAAAACATCGTGACGAAACCCGTACATCTGAAAAAAATTACGTTTTCGCTTGGCGAGTGGTCCATCAACCCGTATTGAGCCAGCGTGGTGAATTAAGGCCTAAACCCCCTCCGCCCCTTTGAATGGCCTTTCCTTGGTGGGGACTAATATGGGCTGATGACAAAGAACAGTAGATAAAGTACGTCAGGTATTTCAGAAGGTGAAATCGATTACTTACGATTTATCACAACTTCGTCATTACGTTGCACAAAATGAGTTTCACTAAAGTTTGATGGGGACGTAAGTAGTTAAAAAGCCAAACGCAGCAATATATAATTTTCCACGTTAAAAACGTATGAGTCACCGACTTCAATCCCAACAACAGTTCGCACAAAGTAGATATCTAGTTTTTTGCGGACTACAATGCCTATTAGCAAATAACTACAAACAGAAATGTCATTCATTTATTTAGATGATGTTCTAGTTTGTAGTATATTTTGTTTTTGTTGATTTTTTTTAAAAGCGCTGAATCATTTTCGATAAAATTTATATGGGACCTCTTCAGGAGTATACTCTTTCGAACAAATAAAGAATTTTGAAAATCGGACAACAGTTGCCGGAGTAATCGCGTAACAAATATACAAAAAAAAAAAAAAAAAAAAAAATACCGTCGAATTGAGAACCTCCTCCTTTTTTGAAGTCGGTTGAAAATCGAATGCCCAACGCACCACGATCCGAGATAATGTGGTGTAGGTACTTACTACCTAAGTACATAATTGCACTACGTATTGTTTTCTTTGCCCACCGTGACACACTATGATGGCATGACGCATCAAATATTTAGATACACACGGCAGCACAGCAGGACATACCTACATGTTGGCCTTGACGTCGCCCTTATCTCGATCGTTATAGTGCCGGCTTTCGTAGTGCAAATGGGTCACTGACGTGCTGCTGTCTGTGCCTACCTTTACGTTTAAGGACAAAAAGTCAAGGTTCAGAAGCTCGAGCACTAGGCATGTGAAAATAACGTGGTCAAACGGAAAATAGTGTCGACGTGACAACGCCAGAGGACGAGCAAGCCTTTGTGCGGCCCCCGCGCATGAAACTGAAGTTTTTCCGCCATCGGAGTGGCGGTGTATCGCGCGATTTTCTCGCGGTCTGTGCTAGCTATGCAGTTATCTGCACCACAGGCACACTGAACACAAACCATTAAGAACCTTTAGTTAAGCGATCCAGGGAACCACGTTATAAAACCAAGTAATTAGGCTGCAGAGTAGGTAGTACATTATTATACAGGGTCTAAGGGATAGTTTACTTAAATGAATGAATCTACCTAGGTATAACTATGATCGACTACAAGTCATTTGTCCGGATAAAGTTAAGGAGTTTTCGTTATTTATCTAATTTGGTGCTATAAAAACATGATTAGACTCGAAATGACAACGGTAGGGTGAGCTAGCCTTTGCGCGGTGCCCTCGCGCATGTTTTACCATCATCGGAGTGGCGTGAAAAGCGTGTTTGTCGCGGACTGTGCTAGATTGCTTGTAAATAAAATAGGTATATTTATGTTCACTGCAGCAGGTATACGTAACTTACCAATACCGAACCTTATTCTAAATTCTTTTCTGAAATTCTCACTGGCAAAAGTCTATTTCAAAATTAATAAAGTTCAAAACAAATATTGCACAAGGCCTTCCGTCTTAGTGTAAAGGCAACAACACACTGATAAGATCGTGTTCATTATCTGATAGCATGTCCTATTCTGTACGAGTTGCCTGTGACACAATTATTCCTTTATTATTAGTTTCCTGGGCATTATGTTATACCATCCACATTATGCCAGGCTGTCGTGATTCTTGATGAATGCAGACGCAAGCGCAAACATCTCTAAAGAGTAGGTAATGGCGTGTGCAAAAGTGAACCGCGATTTTTTTTTGTACTATAAAGTTTGCCATTTTGTTTTTTTTATTAGAATAAGATTAATTTTATTAGTAAAAATTAGAATAGAAAAAAACGTTTATTTCGACACTACTAAATTACAGAGAAATAAAATAAATTTATAGTTACCTTACATTATTAGTTTATTGCATTTATTACTTACATTATTTGTGTTTTTTAAATTTATTTATTAATTATTTTTTGACATTGTAATAATTTTAGTAATTTGTTTTGTAAGTATATGTATCTGATTGTGTAATATGGGCAAAGCCTGAAATAAATGATGATGATTATTATTAATACTTTAATAGACACGTTTCCATTGTAGGATATTAATAAGTCCCCTTTGAACACAACATAAAAATAAAAGCCGTCTAAAAACCCTTTATTCCCACTAGTTCAGTTTGACAGTTCGGTTAACTGAACTATTGAAACTTTTTTCTCGTTTGTTCAGTTGAAATAAATACATGTTGTCACCCGACACGAGATAAAACAAACATCTGCTATCAATTACCTAAGCCTCTGCATTATGCTGTCCCACCCACCTACATGGATTGTAGGTAGGTACGACAGTACATACTACTTATTGTAGATAGGTAGATATTTATTGTCTCAACAAGCAGGTTTATTTAATTTAATTATTTCTTTCTTCTTTTTTCAGTCTGTATTACACCCTCACCGAGGGGCATTCACAAGGGGATTTTAGATCATAGCCCACCACGCTGGCCCAATTCTGGCCCGTTCGCCTTTCAAAAACGATTTTTTTCTTAGACGTGCGGGTCTTATCACGATGTTTTCTTTCACCGCTAAGCAAGTGATAATAAATGAGAAATCCGTACATAAAAAAGTCGAATTTAGTGATACGGGCCCGCACCAGGATTTGAACCCGCAACCTTCCGGTCCGGTTAGAAGTCTAGCTCATCACCAACCGGGCTGTCACTGCTGTTAAAACAACAAGATACTTACATAAAAATACATATCATACCATAAATAGATTTAAAATACGTAGGTAAATACTTAATACTTAACTACCTACTTACCTACATACACAGTTGTATGCCATGCAGCGAAAAACAGCTGTGCTCAGCAACTTGACATTGTAATCTGTCTTTTTTACCAGTGTTTACAATAAACTATATTTTGATTTTGAAGTCTTAAAACTAATTTACTCTATTTCCCGGGAGTAATGACACGATATGATGTATTATACAGGGTGTAAAAGATAGCTTTAGCAAATACTTGAATGGTGGAATGTACCGACTACGATTGGCCACAACTTTTTTCAAATTATGGGTCTTTTTGTTATTTAGGTACCTAAATTGTCGCTACGCAATGTAGGTACCCACTGCTAAATCATTCACGCCCAGCACGCAGGGCCTCCATGCCGCCACATGCCGCGAGTCAGTGTACCCGACTGAGCCACTATTTCCGACTCGAACAAGGTAAATTTATATTTTGTTCTACGCTATTGTTATTGATTTTTATTACACAGTGGAGCGCAAGTATTAAAATAAATAATTTAATTTCAAAACGAAAAATATAAATAACAAAGAAAAATCTGGGAAATTCCTGAAATTTTCCGCCGTTTTTTCGTGGTCCTACTATTTTGTCCTACTAGTAGGACCACGAGGGAGACCAGTTTCTGTTCGTCCTACTCCGACATGTTAGAAATAATTTAATTTCAAAACGAAAAATATAAATAACAAAGAAAAATCTGGGAAATTCCTGAAATTTTCCGCCGTTTTTTCGTGGTCCTACTATTTTGTCCTACTAGTAGGACCACGAGGGAGACCAGTTTCTGTTCGTCCTACTCCGACATGTTAGAGCTGTTATCTCAGAACAATTTCTAAATTCCGAGTGTCAGTTGGTATAATTTGCTAAAATTTCCTTGACACCCTGTAAAACTTATTGTTTAAGATTCATTAGTTTAACGACTTTGTGTTAATATTGGTCAGTTTTAATGCATTTTTAATAATTGTTATTTTTTTCGTTTTATTCGTATGTGTTGATTGTGTGGTCAAACTTTGCGACCTAAATATTACACACCGTAATTGTCATAGGTATATAAAAATAATTTATATTTGATTTGACAAGTATATGGTACAACTTACCTTTACGGTACCTTTGGCAACTAAAATATTAATCAAAATTAGAGAAACAATTGTACTTTGTCCCATTTTTAAACGATTCAGAAATAAAATAATATCTACACACTCTGGGTACTAATACAATACACCCTAAATACAAACACCAATTCTAAAACTAAAGTTATGAGGAAAATTTTGTTTATACTTAAAGCAATTTGAGATCGAATCTGTATAGCTACAGGCTGTTTCTTAATCTATTAAGTTCATTCTGTTTTGAAATAAAATTAAGTACTTAGCTTCGAAATAGTAAAACTTTAGAGGGTGATTTTCACTGGGAAACCAAAAAACTGTCTCCAAGGAACCCATATGAAATTATTTGAAAAAAAAGCATATGTAGTAAATCAGCTAATCGCACAAGTTAGCGAGGATAAATTTTGACATTGGAAATGTCTTTTCGTTCGCTCCAATGAAGGCTCCGATTTCACGAAAAAGTGCGATCCCCTTATCTTTCAGTAATATTTATAAAAGGCTCAAAAGACGCTGTAAGGTACAAAAATAATTATTCAAAAAAGTCAAAAACGAAAGAAGTTATGGCCGAAATAAATATGTATGATGAAAAAAAAATATTTTTTTCCCGAATTTTTGATTTTTGCGCTCGATATTTTGGAAACGAAGAATGATATTAAAAATTTGAGAAATAGCCCTCTGGAGAATTTAGTCAGTTAAAATTTGAGCCTAAAAGAAAGACGATCGGGTTAAGGGTAGCCTAAACCTTTTTGAAAAAAGTCAAAAAATCAGAACAACATTTTTTACATGAATATTTTTTCGAATTCCGTAGATTCATTTCCAATATATACTTGGGGCACGAAATCTGTGAATTATTTTAAATAATTTCATTACGAAAAATAGGTCAGTTTTTTTCGTCACATAATGAATTTTCGGCAACTAATTTGGAAGTTTACCTAATAATATGAGAATAACTTACAAATGTATTCTATACTTAATAATTAAGAATGTAAAATAACAATTTCACAAAAACTTACTGCTGTACGGAATAATGGTCCCTATTTTTGGTTTGGAGTGCCTGAAGTAAGATAGAAATCTCATCAAACTAAGGAGCCAAAGGAGTACCTGAACGGAAGCTGAGGACAAACCTCACGCCAACATTAAATGCTATATAATCTACAACTTTGTTGTACATAAAGTACTTAAGTAAGTAATTAGGTACTTAAAGATTAAAAACTGTACCATAATTATCAAACGATACTTTTATTATTGATGTTACCTACTAAATATTATTTGGACCTTAAAGGGCTGTTGTTAACATTTCATAGGTAGGTACCAACTTAAATAAGGAGTAAAAAAGACACCGAGTGAGAAATGAAAATCATTTCAACTGTCTGATAGTGAGCTGATCTTGAGTGCAACATCCTGTACGTACAGTGCGTAGGGTCATCAGTAGATATTGAGGGAAGCCCCGGTACCTACTCTACCTACTACATACGCTCACGCCTATAATCTCTGACGGGGTAGACAGAGCATCAGTGGTTCTAGCAAACTATTTGATGCCACGTTTTACACAAATTGAGAGAGTTATCAGATGGAAAAAATTGTAGGTAGGTATAATGGTGAGAGTAGGTGGTCAACCTGTCGCCTAGGTACATTTTCGACGCTAGTATCAAATAACTATTAATTATTAAAAAAACAAAATACCCGACTGCACACTAAAAAATATTATTATGTCTTTATCCCGTGGGACTTTTAGGATAAAATGTATCCTATGACACTCCCGTAATCAAGACAAATCTAACGATACCTCATACATCAAAATCCATCAAGCCGTTTAGGCTACAGGAGGTCACAAAGGAAAAGACATACATACATACTTACATACACTCGAAAAACATTACCCTCCTTCTTTGGCAGTCGGGTAAAAATCAATTCAACATGTATGCACACGTTGAAAGCTAAGTAAGTAGGTCGCAACCAAAAGGGTGTGTGTGGTTGAAAGGGAATAAATTATTAAATTTGTTTCCTGTGGATTTAAAAGGAACAAACAAAAGCGTGAATCGTCTTTTCAAATATGTCTCTACGAGAAAGTGTATCTTATCGAAACAATTCCATCTAAACATCACTTACTTCGCTGACTTAGCGACCCGAGGACGACTCCGAAAAATCTACACATACAAATATTAGGCCCGTATTATATTTAAAGTGGGTCAAAAATTGTTGATATTGCTGTAAACACGAAAGAAGAAGACAGAAGGAGACTCAATCTATACTTAAGTGCTGCTTGTCTCTTTCTCTCACTATAAAAATAAAAAAAGAAATGAAATATAGTTTATTGACACTAAGACGACTTCTACTTAAGTATAGATCAGAGTCTGAGCCGCGTTCTGTATTACGGACCTTACACTCTTCACCGATTCTTCATCGCAAAAATGCAAACGCTCACTACCTACTTCTTACAAGGTTCCGGCGGAAATACCTAGAACATGCTTTGTCGTATCCTCTAATGTTGAGCACACTGTTAAGAGCTGTTGCTTGCTGCATTATTTTACCAAATTAACAAAATAAAAATTTGTTTGTAACTTTCTTGTTGTGCCAAATCTTATCTTACTAAATTATAAACGCGAAAGTTAGTATGTATGGATGTTTGTTACTCTTTCACGCTCAAACGGCTAAACCAATTTTGATAAAAGGTATGAAGGTAGCTGACACCCTGGATAACACATAGGCAGTAAGCTATAGTAATCTACACTAATATTATAAAGAGGAAAGATTTGTATTTTTGTATGTAACGAATAAACTACTGGACCGATTTCCAAAATTCTTTCACTATTAGGATGCTACGTTATCCCTGAGTAACATAGTCCACATAATTTTCCCTAATTCCCACGGGAATGAAGTCCCGAGCGGAATGCTAGTCTTCTTCTTCTTATTATTCATGCTAGTAAATAAATAAAACTCACAGCACAGAAATAATTCATTTTTAATATTTACTAGCTTTCCGCCCGGGACTTCGTTCCCGTAGGAATTTGGGAAAATTATTTACCCTATGTGTTAATCCAGGATGTCAGTTACCTCCACATCAAATTTTATCAAAGCTGTTTGAGCGTTAAAGAAGAACAAACATCCATACATACTTTCGCGTGTATAATATTAGCAAGGAGTAAAGATTTATTGGTTTTGTCTATAGTTTGTTAAGCTGTAAGTTATGTTTTAATATTAAAAGTGTGTTAAATTCTTATTTCCTGTTGAAACTTCATAACATCATTCTTCCCTTACTTATAATTATAAACGTTTCCCACACTTACAGTTTGTAGGTGATATAAGTGACGGAGCCACAGCCACAGTGATCACACCGTTATCTCACTACAATGTTGCAATAATACTGAACGGTACAGACAGATGCTTGATAATCGTAACACTGGCCGCATACGGAGAGCCGGTGGGGGGACCATAAAGTAAAAAAAAAACAACAGCCAAGTGTGAGTCGGACTCGGGCACGAAGGGTTCCGTACCATTATCTACAAAAACGGCAAAATATTTATAATACTGTTTTTTAGTATTTGTTGTTATAGCAGCAACAGAAATACATTATCTGTGAAAATTTCAACTTTCTAACTATCACGGTTCATGAGATACAGCCTGATGACAGACGGACAGACAGACGGACGGACGGACAGCGGAGTATTTTTAGGGTTCCGTACCCTAAGGGTAAAAAACGGGATCCTATTACCTACTAAGGCTCCGCTGTCCGTCTGTCCGTCCGTCTGTCACCAGGCTGTATCTCATTAACCGTGATAGTTAGAAAGTTGAAATTTTCACAGATGATTTATTTATGTTGCCGCTATAACAACAAATACTTAAAAATAGAATAAAATAAATATTTAAGGGGGCTCCCTTTCACAGATGATTTATTTTTATTGCCGCTATAACAACAAATACTAAAAAATATAATAAAATAAATACTAAGGGGGCTCCCATACAACAAACGTCATTTTTTTTGCCGTTTTATAGATAATGGTACGGAACCCTTCGTGCGCGAGTCCAACTCGCACTTGGCCGGTTTTATACTTACCATTAGATAGGCAAGACCGTATATCTACCTACCTACATAATAGGCTGATAGGGCATCGCATCGTAGTAGGTAACCTATTCTGATTCAGTACCAGAGACTAGAAGGACCCAATAAGTTTAAAATCATTGGTCCCACTTCGTGAATGTGGCCCAACTTTGTACAGTCATGAACAAAATAGGAAATAAAAATTTAGAAACAAGTAAGCAAATAATTAATAAAGAGGATTTAATAATTATTGGTAAAACGGTGAATTAGGTATTTCAATTAAGCAAGAAAATGCATGAGTTAAGATCATTAATAAAATTAATAACAAAAAACATCATAGAAAAAATACAATGTTTATTATTGGTAGCGCCTATAACATTGTTAATTAATAAGTCTGGAATGTTCCTTATTTTATTAGAAAACGTGGTAAATTACGTAATATTTTTACGTTTCATTGTATAAAATTACACAAAGGTACTTAGGTGAATATTAACATTGATGTGGTACAAAGGCGAACTTACTCCACAAGGTTTATAATACCTATATATTTAATTTATTTAAAAAATCCATACATAGATCCTAGGTGTAGCACTGCGTACGAATCTAACTTACTTGTATGTACTTACAAATAAGAAAGTAATTCAAGAAATCATTAAGTGTGAAGGACATATTAAGAACCATCTCGATTACATTAGCTTTCAAACAAAAAACTGCATCGAAATCGGTCCATTATTTTAGCAGCTACGATGCCACAGACAGACATACGTATACACAGACATACAGATACAGATACACGCGTCAAACTTACAACACCCCTCTTTTTAGGGTTCCGTACCTCAAAAGGAAAAAACGGAACCCTTATAGGATCACTTTGTTGTCCGTCTGTCCGTCCGTCCGTCCGTCTGTCAAGACCCTTTTTCTCAGGAACGCGTGGAGGTATGAAGCTGAAATTTATATCAAATACTCAAGTTTACTGTCCCTTAGAGCTGTGAAAAAATCAAACTTCTAAGCCAACGCAATCAAAAGATACAGCCATTTATGTCGCGAATTTCCGCAAATTTTCGACACTCGCAAGGGAATCAAAACCTACAGGGTACTTCCCGTGAACTCAGAATCTTGAAATTTGGTACGAAGCAACATCTTATAGCACAGATAAAGGAAAAATTGCGAAAACCGTAAATTTTTAGTTACATTATATCATAAAAATATTTTTAATAATTTTAAACTTACTACCCCTTTCCTCATGAACACGTAGAGGTATTAAATTGAAATTCATATCAAATACCTTTATATAAGGTCTATAATACCTTTAAGCAGGTTTGTACGGAACCCTCAGTGCGCGAGTCCGACTCGCACTTGGCCGGTTTTTTTTGGTCGTGGGTTAACCTTTTCACCGCCAAAGTCTGATATATCAGACGTTTAAGTTTCGTGCCCTCGCCGCCAAAGTTTGATATATCAGACAATTTTTTTTTTCTTTAATATCGTTCACCAAGCGTTCGCCATACGCCACAATAAATAAATAAATTGTTTGATGTCGTGGCGCGTGGCGGGCGTTTTTGACGAAAACTCTTGGCGCTAAAAGGGTTAAAACTGTTAAGCCTGATGTGTAGTTAACTGTATAACTTTAGATACTGATCAATCACACAAATCAAGATAACAATAACAGTTTTCACAAAACGAAGTCGAGGTCTTCTACCTTCCTGTACACAAATTTGAATCTTGTTAGTCAGTGACAAAGTACAATTTACAAAAATGCACAATTTCTCTGGACTAACTTGGGGGAATCCCCAAACATAGAGTCCGTCCTTGTTCTATTCTATTATACAGGGTGTAAGGGACCGGTTAGCAATAACTGAAACCCTGAACTCAGACCATCGTTCTAAATTATTTCTAGTAGATTATTCTTCGTGAAAATTTGCAATATTTTAAGCCATGTTATTAAACATTTTCTGCTTTAAAATTAAATTATTTATTATTAGATGAAAACCCGACTTCGCTCGGCTGAATTGTGACTCACAACACAATTAGGTACAAAATGTAATGTTCTAACAAAAAACAATGATAACAGCGTGAAACACGAAACTCAGCAATCGCATCGCATCACATCGCATTAAATAGCCAAAGTACTCTTTTAGTAGGTAAATGACGTTTACAAGAAAAAAAATATTGCATACTTACTTGTAGTCGATCATTGTTATGGGTAGATTCCACCATTTAAGTATTTGCTAAGCTGTCCCTTACACCCTGTATATAGTTTACTTTACGGTAATTTCCCTGCCATAAATGCTTATGGTAACCTTGTGTTCGTATGTGTCATCATTACCAGGGCCCCGATTCTGTAACTTCAGTTGAGTGTTGATGGAATGGTCACTTCAGATGGCGAAATTGAGAACAATCATCATACATCTAATGACGGCTGCTTTGACCGGTGGCGCCACCGCAACCGCAAACTGAATTTTCAGTTGCTCGGTAGTTTGCACCTTTACGTTCGGTTGGCGGAGGCGCTGCTGGTCGGGGTGGTTGTTATGAAAATTAAATAGTTCTCAATTTCGCCACCAGAACAGATAAAATGGCCGCTATTCCATCGACTCACAACTGAAGTTACAGAATCGGGGTCCTGGAATTAGGTCACCTGTTTTTATTTATTTTTCCACGGAAAAGTTAAGTGGACTTTTCGTTATTTACCACCTACTACTTTGATCCTACGCAATGTACCGTGAACAGCGCTCCGCGCCGTGCCGCTGTCAGGTGCGATGTACGTTGCTGGTTTTCATGTTTTGCTCCGTTATGATTATTTTTTATTGCAATGGAGTGTATTCGAATAAATAATTTATATTTAAAGCAGAAAATATTGTTAAAAAATTCGGAGATCGTTCAGAATGATGGTCTGACTGAATTCAGGGTTTTTGTTAACACCCTGTATTAGTTAGGTATAAAAAGCAGTGTCAAAAGCAGTATGTCAACGATCAAATAAGTAGATTGTTAGCACGCGCGGTAAACATGTCATCGTAACATACCTACCAAGGCAAGTCTATGGATGGGTGTAAATCTTCTTCTTTATCTTTACATAGTATAAAATGATGTTGCTTCTGCTGTCTATTCGCTTAGATGTCTTAAACTGCTTAATGGATTTTAATGCAGTTTTCAGCAATAGATAGAGTGATTCAAGAGGAAGTTATAATTAATTCCAGGAATTCCCACGGGAACAAAGTCTCGGGTGGGAAGCTAGTGAAATAAATTATATTGCATTATTACCTACTATATTGTAACTTAAGTAAGTTTAAATTTTTATCATGCGACGAACATGTTTCAATTTTTTATAAATTATCATAAATTATCGAAAAAAATTGTTATCAAAACAAAAGCAAAAAAATACCTGAAACACGTAATTTATTGGTAGGTGCACGTAAAAATAAAAAAATGTTATACTTTAGGATACCTACTTATTTAATTTCCGCTCGGTCCTGTTGAGTGACTAAAAATTAGAAACAGCAAAAGCTAAAGACGTGAATCCGTTGTGAATCAGCCCACGAAACTGAACACCTTCCCCAAGGAACATAGGTAGGTCGACATAAGAAAAAGTTTTTTTGCATCTCTATACAACTTATAGCTACGAAGCTACGATAAATTGTATCGGAAGTCAAAATGTTTTTTGAGAATTTTATATAGGTTCCTTGGGAACAGTTATTCATTTTATTGGGATGAATCACCCCATAAAGTTTCGCTAACTAACTAATTAAACCCATATATAATCAATTAATCACTTATTTTTTAAGTTAGTTAGGTATGTAGGTACTATCAGCAAGATTGGGCTGAAAAAAAGAACCGTATGTCAGGTAGGTACCATGAGCACCAAAAGTGCATAATCAGTTTATCACAGGATCAAATATATTCACAGGTAAGTACTTAATATTAATAATTTCACAATATTAAGGTAACATGGTATTATTTTGCTAGTAATTGCTTAGAGCCAAAATCAAATTCAACAGGCACAGTCCAACTTACTTAAAATTAAATATGTTTTTTTCGATGGCCACGATAGAACATGTTTTCACAAGGTACAGCGTGATAGTAAAAAAAACGTTAAATTTCCCATGAGAGGAGAGAGTCAGTCTTTGCGGTGTTATTATTGAGGTATTAACGACGCCAGCAAGCGTGGTATACCTACTTAGTATCCCCAAATCAGTGGTAGATTGTAGAGTCAAGTGCACATCAAACTTGACACTTTGAACCACATAAGTAGTAAATTTATCTTCAACTGTCCGGTGCGTCGTCTTCAAAATAAGTCTTATAGATGAGTATGATGTCATGGTCAGTGCCGGGCGCTAACCTTTAAAACGAAAATAGGTTTTCCTTAATATTAATTTGTTTAAATTCAATAAACATGTATGGAAACGTTACAAATACACCATCTTACCAGTACAGTCCCTTCTAAGATAATTATTTATATTTTCTATTCGTCATTTATAAGGGCTCATTGCGTAAGAAATGTTTATTAACTTTAGGTTGATTATCTAACTACACGTTTGCCCAAAAATAATAGGAGGCAATAAACTATTGTAATTGACAGGTACTGTAAAAGGATGTGGATGTGTGCTGTGTGTACCTGGCCCGCTGGAAGGCGGCGGGCGTGGCGGCGCAGATGCGCGGGCGCAGCGCGGGGTCGCGGTACAGCAGCCGGCCCGAGCGAGAGAACCCCACGCACACCACGTAGTGCCCGCGGTAGCTGCCGCCGAAACAACGTCTGCCATAACGAACAATAAATCAATTACACAATGCATTCAAAGCCTTGATCAATTTCGGTAGGTACTGGGCATTCTTTATAAGATTTTGATTTTGACATGTAGTGCTTAGGTGTGGGTCAAGCAGAGGCTTATCGGGAGCTATCAGTTTATGAATCTTATCATGATGGGTTACCTGAACTCCGCCCTGATCTTGTTGTGCTTGCAGAGGTCACAGACGAGCAGCCCCGCGTCGACGAGCGCGACGGCCGGCCCCCGCGCCGCCAAGTGCGCGCGCAGCTCCTTGCTCGACAAGATGCCCTGCCGCACCACTAGCCCCGCCGCCACCGCCTCCTCGAACTTACGCTCCACGCGCTCTTTGTCCTGGTTCATACAAATCCCTCTTTTCGTATCATAAAATCAAGTATGTATCACATACTTGTGTCAAAACTTGACTTACCCTAGTGGCAGAGTTTTCAAAGTGCTAAATGGCTTTCGACTAGATTATATGACTTTAGTCAATTGACAAAAGCCAGGACCGACGGTTTCACGTGCCCTCAGAAACGCTAGGTATCACTCTGAAGAAATTGCCAGTATGGTCAACCATTTTTGTATCTTTGTGATTCTTTTTGTCATAGTTAGTTTGCTTTATCAGCGAAGACCTGTAATTGGCACTCTCACGCTATCTTCGTTATATTTTACTTTGTTCTTAAAGCTGTTGGTTTTCCAAGTACTAAATCTAAATATATAAAAGAAGAAACTGACTGACTAACTGACTGACTGGCATATCAACGCACAGCCCAAACCTCTGGGTCTAGAGATTTCAAATTTGGCACGTAAGTTTCTTATGAGGTCTAGGGGAGCACTAAGAAAGGATTTTTCGAAACTCACCCTCTAAGGGGATGAAACGGGAGTTCGAAGTTTGTATGGAGAAAACATTTTTTTTTTACATTTTGACTCAAAACTTCGTGAGGATATACCTTAAAGCAAATAAACGGACATGTGTTTCGTGATTTTTCGAAAAGCCTCCCCTAAGGGGTCAAGAATAGGGTGACTAAAAGAGATTTTTGCGCTAGCGAAGCCGCGAGAAAAAGCTAGTTCTAAATATTAGCTATCACCAGCCAACTTTTCTCAATTTTTTTCCCGGTTTGGTCAAATGATAGTGGCGCTGCTTCTTGATCAACAGGTTCTGGGTTCGATTCCCAGTTGGGGCAAACGATTGTGTAAAAAGCAAATGGTTCTCGGGTCATGGGCGATTGTGTCTTGTCTTTAAGTTTGTTTCGAGGGACCTACGACACAAGGGAAAACCTTAGTGAAGGTGTGGGCCTTTGAGTTTAAAAAAAAAACTAACTTAGGAGAAGTTTTTCTTAGCAATCCAGATTTCGGATTTTGTTATACCTTTGTTAGAAGCTGATGATAGCCCAGTCGGTAATGAGCCAAACTCGTAATCCGAAGGTCGCGGGTTCAAATCCTGGTGCGGGCCTGTAGCACTAAATTCGTCTTTTCGGATTTATGTACGGATTTCTAATTATTACTTGCTCAACGGTGAAGGAAAACATCGTGATGAAACCCGTTCGTCCAAGAAAAAAAAAATTTCAAATGACGAGCGGTCCACCAACCCGCATTGGGCCAGCGTGGTGGACTATGGCCTAAATCCCCTTCGTGTTTTGAAGGGAGGCCCGTGCCCCTCGGTGGGGACGTATTGTTTTTAAAAAAGCTGATGATCGATGACTTACCATTTCATAGATACTGCAATAGTAGTCAAGATTCTGGTACTCTTCATTAACACCAATGAGCAATGTGTACATCTTGTGTTCGATTCCAAACCTAGGTTTAACACAATGTACTTAATGTATTATCTTAAAAAAGCATTTCAATTTAAGGTCCTTGGCTCTAAGCATACAATATTTCTTCAAAACAAGGACCTTAAATTGAGAAGCTTGTGCTACCTTGAAAGAGATTATAGGTGTGAGTGCTTGCATGTTTTTTAATAACGATAGATTTTTTTTCATTATATGCAAAGGTCAGAGAGAGAGACAGCAGAGTCAACTCAAAAGTGTGTTAAAAGTTAAGTAATTCTCATGTATGTTAATAAGTTTGAACTGAAGACAAAATTTCAGAGTAAAAAATATACCTTTTAAGCAAGAAACAGAGGTCGATAGTCCAGGTGGAGGTTCCAAATCCCTCCTCTTCACAGATCGCCTCGTAGTTGTCTTGAAAGTGCTGCCGCTGCTCTGACGTCAGCAGCATCATGACACATGCGATGCCGCAGTCCCAGCCGTAACGCTGACGGTAGTGCTCCAACTTATGCATTACTTGGCTGCCTTCTGGAATTGCGTTTGTTTATTCCAAAAAACTTTAACTGGTAACTTTTCGAAGATTCAAAATTCTACTGAGCACTTTTCTTGCTCACTGTACCTATTAATAATATTAATAATTTTAAAAATCAGGATTTTTTGTTAGGTTTACCCAAGGAAGCATTAAATTACGCGTTTTTTAGCAAGGTAAAGGATACAGCGACAGAAGACATGCCAATATATGTAGAAAGGATTTTTTTATTTGTCCTGGTAGTACTTTTATTTATTTAGTCCTTTGGTGATTAAGTTCAAATTGGAATGGTTTGAATATTTTATTAGTCTCATATGTTGATTTGGAATAAATAAGCAAACGCAAAGTAAATAAGTTTGTAGTAGGTAACTATACCTTCAAGCTTGTCTTCAGTGGAATTGTCTTCAGCATCAGCCGCTTTCGACGTAGTCGCAATCGATGAGTCCCCGGCCATCGCACGGTACTACAGGATATCTAAAAAGATAAGTTGTCAATACTTTTATCGCATTTATCGATAAATTCGTGGGAATGATTCATTTTTCTTTCTTTGTTTTGTTTATCTTTTATCAAACAATGTTTTGTTAGTGCTACTCTTAGGTGCCACTTTACTAATCATTTAAGATTTAGTGAATTTTGACTTCAAACCTTTATAACTTGTGTTTTGAATTGAGTGTTTCTGCAAAAAACTAAATTGATTTTCCAAGAATTATAGATTTGATGAGTATTTCCTGTTCAGAAAATGATAAAGCGAAATAGATGAACACCATTCCAATTACATCAAAACGCAACGTCAACTTGTAATTTTTGACAAACAGCTGATCGCCTCTCAGCTGTTTTGATACGATACGATTTTCATCAAAAATTTTAACGATGGCTTTGCGAAAATCCGTACTCAAATTAATTAGCCCTAATAAAGTGGTGCGGATCTGTGGGGGCCGTAGTTTATCGTCGGATGGCGAGAAGGAATTGGACCGCAAAACCGGGGGAGAGAAGGGGCGCCAGACGCACTTCGGCTTTGAAACAGTAGAGGAAGAGGAGAAATGGAAAAAAGGTGACTTAAAACACTGTTTTATATTTATTTTGATGTATCATCTAACACCCGGCTCAGTTTGAGCTCCAATTTCCGAAGGCACTACGTTTTTGTTGTTACTCTTTTGGAGGTTAGGTTAGCAATCTTTTCACAATACATATAAGTAGGTACTTACAGAAAAAGTATTGAAAAGGAAAAGCTTGTCATTCTATTAACCCATTCCTCAAAAATGCCCTTTACACGTAATGTTTATTGTTGTAGTACATGAGGTGTTCGCAACAGTAGCAGACAAGTACGACGTGATGAACGATGCGATGTCGATGGGGATCCACCGCCTGTGGAAGGATATCTTCATGCAGCGGCTGGCTCCCACACACGGCACTAAATTATTGGACGTCGCTGGCGGCACAGGTACAGTCTACCAAGGAGTATGGTCTGCTATTACAATGAACGTGCATCTGCAAACTATACTTTTGCAGTGTACATCATTAGTTTACTTCTGTTGCCTTAGTTTAAGGAACCTCTGAAAGTCCATAACTTCTTTTAAGTAGAAAACCAAGTAGCCAAGAAGAGATATTTAGATGCATTTGAATCCCAGTATTAATAAAAACATTGTCCTATCCTCATTCATTACATTACAGTTTGTTCGCTCAATTAGTGTGCATGGGTAGCTGTCAGCTGTCATCTCGAAATGTATGGCGGTACAGGGAGCAAGAAAACTTGAATGGTAATTCATATCTTCTATCTCTTTCTACTAGTTATAATACGAAAATAATAATATTTTGTGGTCTCTGTAAATATTTACATGGATTAGTATAGCTATTTTTTGAAAGAAAAATATTCGTACCTATTTGAAAATAAAATTACTTAACTGTAAATAAATTATTGTATGTGTTCATTGACACTATCGTTAACATTTACAAAATAATAATAACGTATATTTCCAAAAAGAAGTACTTAAGTGTCATATATCATTCGCGGGTACTTCGATGACAATTCAGTTTGGTGCTGTCAGGTGAGCAATCCGCGTGCTTACTCCCGAAATTCCCGGTTTTCGCGAGTATTTATTAGTGGCGACGAGAAAAAGTGTAATTAGACGTGTATATTTTACAATCTGTACAAAATTTTTGGTTGGTAAAGTGTAAAAATGGTGATAAAGTTCAGTGAATTTGATGTAGCACGTGGTTGTTGGGAAAATTACATTACAAGGTTTCAATTTTGCCTAGAAGCAAATGAGGTAAAAGATGATGCTAAGAAAAAGGCACATTTATTAGCGGTATGTGGCCCTGACTTATTTGATTTGATTTCTTCACTGATTGCTCCTAAGAAAATAAGTGAGGTTACTTTTTCAACAATAAAAGTTTACTTAGATGGTCATTTCCATCCGAAACCAAATGAAATTGTGGAGTCATTTAAATTTCACACGCGAAATCAAGAAGAGAGCGAGAAAATACGCGATTATATAGCGAGTTTGAGAAAATTGTCAATTCATTGCAATTTTAGTGATATCGACCGTACATTGCGAGATAGATTGGTATGTGGAATTAAAGACAAGGAAATGCAAAAGAAAATGCTACAACAGACAGGTTTAACTTTTCAATCAGCATGCGAAATAGCGTTATCGTATGAGTCAGCAAATTGTGATTCTAATTTGATTGTTAACCCGAGTACTAGCAAACCCACCACTGAGTTAGAGGAACCAATGGAAATAAACAAAATCTCTTTCAAAAAAACTGAGAAACCTATTGCAAAAAATAACTGTTACCGCTGTGGTAAACCACATAGAGGTGAGTGCAGGTTTAGATGGTCAAAATGTAATGCGTGTGGAAAGACTGGTCATATTGAAGCGGTATGTTTTAGTAAAAATAACAAAAACAACTTTGGTGAACAAAAATCAAGTTGTAATGGCCTGTATGAGGGGAACATTTACAATGTTAAAGAAAATAAACTACCTGCTTTTATGATAAAAATTTGCCTGAACGGGTTTGAAACTGAAATGGAGGTTGACTCAGGTTGTGCATTTACATTAATTAGTGAACCGACAGCCAAACTCATATGGAAAGGTAAATTACCTGAGATTAAAAAAAATGACATTGTTTTAAAAACATGGACGGATAACCAATTAAATATTATAGGAAAAGTAATGGTCACGGTGTGTTATAAAGATGTTTCAAAAAAATTACCACTGATTATAGCTGAAGGACAGGGTCCAAGCCTTATAGGGAGGAACTGGTTTAAAGATTTAAATATTCAGATACAAGGTCTTAACAGCATAAAACTAGACACATTGGATACCAATAAGGTACTTGAAGAATACAAAGGAGTCTTTAAAGAGGGGTTAGGTAAATATACAGGACCGGTGGTGAGTATAACACCTAGAGAAGGAACAGTTCCTAAATTCCTAAAAAGTAGACCGATCCCGTTTGCACTAAGAGAAAGAGTGTTTAAAGAAATCGACAGACTAGTGGCAGAAGATGTATTGGAACCTTATATTAAGTTAGTTCTGCTAACTTATAAATTACAAAGGAGGGTTCAGATAATTCGTCCTGTAGGTATTACTTGCATTACAAATACCCAGTTGCAGTAACGGTCATTAGAATAAAAGCTTTTCGGTCATTATGTGATATTCATAGATTAATTTATTTATAGATAGATATGAGTTTCGACATTTATTATTTGAATTTCTTTCAAATACTGACATTGGCAAAATCACTATGCGGAGGCCATATTTAAAAGAATAGGCATAAGTTCAATAATAAATTTTGCTATTTTATTTATTGGAGTTGAGAAAGGGCATTATTAATTATAGTTGAGAATGTTGGAGGAGACTGGCAATGACACTGCGAATAATGACAACAGCGGTGGTACGTCTCAAGACGATAACGCTCCAATTAAAAAAAGGAAGACGCTTTGTAAAAACTGCAAAGAAATAATTTTGAATGTTCATCAATACTGCGTCAACACAATGCCGCCTGATAATGATAAAGAGATGGAATTTAAAAATTATCCAATTATTGGGACAGTTTCGAAAATGGTTAATGTGCATCGAAACACTGTCGCCAAAATTATAAAATCAGGACCAGTTTCTCCCTTAAAGACCTCTCTTCCTCAAGTCAGACGAAAAAATTCTCAAAGATAGATGATTTTGAATGCGATTTAGTTCGACGCACAGTATATAGATTCTATACAGATAAGAAACTTCCAACACTCGATATGATATTGCAAGATTTAAAGACAAATACGGACTTCCCATATCAACGTACTACGTTGTATGAGCTTTTACGTAAACTTGGATTCAACTATAAAAAAGTGAATAAACGCAGTGTGTTGCTTGAGACGCCGCGATTCCAAGTCTGGCGTTATAAATATATAACAAAGCTCAGAGAAGCACGTCAAGAGGGGCGAAATATAATCTACCTGGACGAAACGTGGTATGACACACATGATACCGTCAAAAAAAGTTGGACTGATTGTAGTTGTCACTGCATTTCAGATTTGCCTTCCACTCGTGGGAAACGCATTATCATATTGCATGCTGGATCCAAAGACGGTTGGGTCGAAAATGGACTGCTTCTATCTGCGAAACAGATTAGCGATGCGAGCGCTGATTACCACTGCGACATGAACTCAGTGCTCTTTGAAAAGTGGTTTCAGGAGCAATTATTGCCAAACATAACACCAAATAGCCTAATAGTAATGGATAACGCTCCTTACCACTCGCGACTATCCGTCAGAATTCCAAACACCATAACCAGAAAAGGGGAGATCCTTGATTTTATGAGACAGTACAAAATTTCCATTCCAGAGCCAACCCCAACCATTCCAGTGCTGCTGGATATTGTGAAAAAGGCGGGCATAGAAAAAAGATATGTCATTGATGAAATAGCAAAAATGAATGGTTGTGAGGTGGTGCGTCTTCCACCATACCACTGCATTTTTAATCCGATAGAACAAGTGTGGTCTAAAATTAAACATGACCTTAGAGCCAACAATTGCGACCCCAAAAACAGCAGTGCCGTATGTCAATTGATCAGGCAGGTCATGTCGAACGTAACATCTGACTTGTGGGGTAAATATATTGCCCACGCAATCAAAGAAGAGAATAAGTACTTTAATGTAGACCAGCATGTTGATGTTAACGGAGACACTTTCATAATAAACACACAAAGTGATACAGATGACTCTGATTCGGAATAGCTAGATTGATTTTTTATACTTATGCTACAAAAATAGCATATATGTTTAAGTTGTAAGATGGCTATTTAATTTTAATTTTTATTAAAAAATTTGCATTTGTGGACGAGTCACATTTAAGTTAAAGAATGGTCCCAATATACCGTGCGCCTGTACTGCACACTAATTGCCCGAACGAACTGTATGTATTTGTTTTTTCATTTAAATTTTTATACTTAACCCTTTTTAGCGCCAAGAGTTTTCATCAAAAATGTTCACCACACACCACAACATTAAAAAATAAAAATTAATGTCGTGGCGTTCACCACTTGGGGATCGTTCAACAATTACGTGATAATTTTTGGCCGTTTTTTTAACCCCCCCCCCCCCCCCCTGTGTAATCACAGCGTACTCTTTTGTTTTTAACCCCCCCCCCCCCCTCGCCTGGATTACGTAATCTTCGTCCGTGCTTAAAATGTAATGTTTGCTGTTTATTATTGGGTCTTAATAAATGACCTAGGAGTAAGCTTGTGGCGAGACACAACCCAGTCGTGGTGGGAAGCTGTATTCGGTACTCCATGCTCATCAGTAGCGGCGCCTGCTTGTTTAAATTGGCTTTACAATAATGTTCTCAGGTGGATGACTAAAGTAATTTTATTACTTTTCTAATTAAAAGTATTTCTAGCTTCCACAACACCTTTTTAATTTTTTAGAAATTTTCTTTAGCTAACAAGTTATGAAATGTTGACGTAATCATGGATTCTCTCCCCCCCCTCCCCCCAAATAATCAGATGTATATACAAGCCCCCGACCCCCCCCCCCTTCAGGTGATCACGTAATTGTTGAATGATCCCTTGCCACAACATTAATAATTAGAAAAAATACATTTAAATTGGTAATTTTATTTGTCTGATATATCAGACTTTGGCGGTGAAAAGGTTAATCTAAAAAATTTGCTTAAAAATCGTCAATCAGACCAAATAATTCGTGTAGTTTTGAAAGCTGGTACAGCTATACCTTGAGGTTTCCAGGTAAACATACTAAAAGTCTCCGAGGGTGAGAGGCGAGCCAGCAGTAGGGGCTGGGGGAAATTTCTATTTTTTTTTAAAGTTTTTTGCCTGTATCTTGGATACTATTCATAATTCTCTACAGTCACTTCTACATTAAATTCTCTATTAATTACTTATGCTAAATATATTTTTAAAATAGGATCAGTACTTTAGAAGATATAAGGTATTAAGTTGGGAAAAAAATACTTATGCAAATTCTAATAAAGTATCAAAAATCCTATCCTACTAATATTATAAATGCATAAGTTTGTGAGGACGTATGAATGTTTGTTACTCTGTCACACATAGGCTACATAATTTTCCTAAATTTCCACAGGAACGAAGTCCCTCGCGGAAAGCTAGTAATAAAATAAAAGGCCACACCGGCACCGGTGAACCGACTAAATATTAAACAAATTGTCTTTCACCATCTAGGAGCATGTACCTACCAATGGAGCCCCCATCAGATGTTGATGAAAAAGATGAATTTCTACAAAACAAAACTACATGAATTATTAGATCTCATTATTTTAATCTTTTCGGGCTATTTTTAAGGAATTAAAAAGTAGAAAACATTTTTTTAAATTCTCATAGATACCTATTTCGTTCGATTTTTTCGTGAAGGAAGGACAAACTCACAAACACAATTTAATATTTATAATTAGCATGGAAGATAATACAATTGCCACATGTCCTTTTGTATTGCAGGAGACATAACGTTCCGCTACATAAAGTACCTACAGAGCCTGGGCCCGGCGCCGGCCGGCCGCCGCAGCGCCGTCACGGTGTGCGACATCAACCGGAACATGCTCAACGTGGGCAGGCAGCGCGCCGACAAGTATGTATACAGCCACCACTTGTATACAGTGCCGTGACGTCACGTGTGCGACATCAACCGGAACATGCTCAACGTGGGCAGGCAGCGCGCCGACAAGTATGTACACGGCCAAAACTTGTATACAGCGCCGTGACGTCACGTGTGCGACATCAACCGGAACATGCTCAACGTGGGCAGGCAGCGCGCCGACAATTATGTACACAGCCACCACTTGTATACAGTGCCGTGACGTCACGTGTGCGAAATCAACCGGAACATGCTCAACGTGGGCAGGCAGCGCGCCGACAAGTATGTACACAGCCAAAACTTGTATACAGCGCCGTGACGTCACGTGTGCGACATCAACCGGAACATGCTCAACGTGGGCAGGCAGCGCGCCGACAAGTATGTATACAGCCACCACTTGTATACAGTGCCGTGACGTCACGTGTGCGACATCAACCGGAACATGCTCAACGTGGGCAGGCAGCGCGCCGACAAGTATGTACACAGCCAAAACTTGTATACAGCGCCGTGACGTCACGTGTGCGACATCAACCGGAACATGCTCAACGTGGGCAGGCAGCGCGCCGACAAGTATGTACACAGCCAAAACTTGTATACAGCGCCATGACGTCACGTGTGCGACATCAACCGGAACATGCTCAACGTGGGCAGGCAGCGCGCCGACAAGTATGTACACGGCCAAAACTTGTATACAGCGCCGTGACGTCACGTGTGCGACATCAACCGGAACATGCTCAACGTGGGCAGGCAGCGCGCCGACAAGTATGTACACAGCCACCACTTGTATACAGTGCCGTGACGTCACGTGTGCGAAATCAACCGGAACATGCTCAACGTGGGCAGGCAGCGCGCCGACAAGTATGTAGACAGCCACCACTTGTATACAGTGCCGTGACGTCACGTGTGCGACATCAACCGGAACATGCTCAACGTGGGCAGGCAGCGCGCCGACAAGTATGTATACAGCCACCACTTGTATACAGTGCCGTGACGTCACGTGTGCGACATCAACCGGAACATGCTCAACGTGGGCAGGCAGCGCGCCGACAAGTATGTATACAGCCACCACTTGTATACAGTGCCGTGACGTCACGTGTGCGACATCAACCGGAACATGCTCAACGTGGGCAGGCAGCGCGCCGACAAGTATGTAGACAGCCACCACTTGTATACAGTGCCGTGACGTCACGTGTGCGACATCAACCGGAACATGCTCAACGTGGGCAGGCAGCGCGCCGACAAGTATGTATACAGCCACCACTTGTATACAGTGCCGTGACGTCACGTGTGCGACATCAACCGGAACATGCTCAACGTGGGCAGGCAGCGCGCCGACAAGTATGTAGACAGCCACCACTTGTATACAGTGCCGTGACGTCACGTGTGCGACATCAACCGGAACATGCTCAACGTGGGCAGGCAGCGCGCCGACAAGTAAGTACACAGCCACAACTTGTATACAGCGCCGTGACGTCACGTGTACGACATCAACCGGAACATGCTCAACGTGGGCAGGCAGCGCGCCGACAAGTATGTCTACAGCCACAACTTGTATACAGCGCCGTGACGTCACGTGTGCGACATCAACCGGAACATGCTCAACGTGGGCAGGCAGCGCGCCGACAAGTAAGTACACAGCCACAACTTGTATACAGCGCCGTGACGTCACGTGTGCGACATCAACCGGAACATGCTCAACGTGGGCAGGCAGCGCGCCGACAAGTATGTACACAGCCACAACTTGTATACAGCTACACTAAGGTTGTCTGGAAGAAATTTCTTTTAAGCAATAAGGCCGCTTTTGAGTTACACCCGGTAGCAGACAGCAGCACATTAATATTAAAAATGCGAAAGTTTCTGAAGATGTATGGATGTTTGTTACTCTTTAACGCTCAAATGGCTGGACCAATTTTGATAAAATTTGGTATGGAAGTAGCTGACACCCTGGATTAACACATAGGCTACATAATTTTCCCAAATTTCCACGGGATCGATGTCCCGGGCGGAAAGCTAGTTTGGCATACACATGTTAATATAACGGCACCCTTTTTTACATACATGAAATTCTTAAAAATATCTGAATACTTTTTATTATTATTTCAAATAAAGATTACAATGTTTAAGTAGCGCTCTTCCTGTGTAGTAATCTTTAAACTTAATTAACTAATAAACTTAACTTCAAATGTATTATTTATTACATGATATAGTTTGCACGATAAGAAGAAGAAGACAACATTTCATTTCATTCTGTAGCTGTAGCATGAACGCTGAGTCAGCGCCTATTTAGATTAACATTAACATTAACGCTACACACTCAAAGGCCCACACTAAGGTTTTCCCGTGTGTCGTGGGTCCCTTGGAACACACAAACACCCAAGGGCTTCTTCCCAAAGGTCCACGGCTCTATTCTTCTTCATTTCCCAACGGGTCCATGAAATTTTTAAATAGCGTTTAAAATTTTCATACATGAATTCCCACTGGGTCCACGAGACTTATCCGAAGTACAATCAGCAAAAACGATCCAAGTAACTTTTTTAATAATTCATATCGTTAATGTTGTAGACAGGGCTGGTTTAATGTAAGCTAATCAATCGTAGAGATGCGACTATAATTGATAGAGTACCTACTTCAAACAGTTCATCTATGGTGCAAGAGATGTCGCTACCCGCTAGGCTGTGCAACACCACAAAAAAAGGCGACGGTCTATTAATTAGTGCTTATTTTTTACGTTGCGTGTAGAAACAGAGTACGATAGACTACCCATCCCTGGCAAACTTAAGCTAGGGATGAATAACGCGCGCTTATTCTTATCAGTTGACCTTGCTCTCTTGAATTGGGCATAACAATCAATGCAAAGTGAAGTGCATGGATTTACGAAAATATGAGTGCAAATAAAAGTGGCGCGGGGCCTAGCGTACCCACAGAGTTCGTACCAAATGTAATTCCAATTAGTCTGTTTTATTATTTTTTAAATTTATATTCCGGACTAATACCACTCTTGAAAACATCAATTTACGATCTATTCCGACAGTTTTTTAATAATTGTGACACTATTGTAACACATTGCTAAAACTCTACATTTAAGTACTTTAGTCAAATATATTTCCACACAACTCATACAAATAGTTAAAGTAAATCATTTCGATTGTAATTTTTTATCAGTAAAAAAGGATGAGTTTGCTGTATTGTTTCTGTAAATCCGAAATAACCAATGAGTCTCAGGTACAATAGGAGTTTAGAAAGTTTTATTATGTTGGTGGTGTAAGACGAGCTTATATTTTACAATTATTGCACCATTACTGTGATTTTTTTAATGCTTAAGACAATTTTAGTGTAAACAAGATGATTTACGAAATTATTATACCAAAAATGTGATTTTTTAATGCTTAAGTTAAGTCTTGTCCAAAGACAGTCTGATACAATAAAGACTACTTACTTGTTCATTAAGTCGTTTTTTATTTATTTCATAATAAATAATATTAATTTTTATCCTTATATCCACCTTTTTTGTCGACTGTACCAAATATTCTCATGGACCCGCTGGGAAAGAAAATGCTTTTTTATTTTTAATGTCGTGGACCCGTTGGGAATCAAAGTATGAACTTACATTTTTTGAGAACAATAGAGCCGTGGACCTTTGGGAAGAAGCCCACCCAAGACCGTGGCAAGACCCGAGAACAAACATCTGCTTTTTACACAAATGTTTGCCCCGACTGGGGATTGAACCCAAGACCCGCCGATCAAGAGGCAGCGTCACTACTACTCGACCAAACCGATAACATTATATTATACATATAACTGCATATTATACTGTTTAGTAATATGTATAGTATTATATTATCTGTGGTAATAAGAAATTTTGTGTCATTTAAATAAAGTTTATTTTATTTCTTCCTGTACAAAGATACACCTGTGTTCCTTTGGGGAAGTTTCGTGGGCTGATTCACGTGCTTAATTTTCGTTAACTAATTTAAAGCCCGTGCCTCTCGCTCGGTGGGGACGTATATGGACTAGTAAAAAAAAAGACACTGTATCAGTGGTTCTACCTTTTAGTAATGGGGGACCATTTTACAAAATATCTGTTTTGCCACGGATCACCAACTTAGGAGATAAAAATTAATTAAGGGTTGTTCTACAGTTATACCTACGTCCTACCTACACTGTTGTTCATATTCGTGTTTTCACATTTTTTAAGATTTTTTTATTTTTCTGCACTTATTAACTTCTGAATCCTTGGTTCAGTGCTAGCCAAAGCCATAACCCTTGTAGGTTCTGGCATCCAGTCGATTTCAGTGATTGTGTCAACTCGTCCCATTTTGTATTTTTGTAATGGCGTCGTGAACTACTTTAGATGCATACAGGGACCACGATTGCAGTGGTCCGCGGACCATAGGTTAAGAACCACTGCTCTCTTTGTTCCAGACTGGGTCTGGACCCTCAGAAGACGGGCGTGGACATGGAGTGGGTGGTAGGCGACGCGGAGCGGCTGCCCGCGCCCGACGACTCGTACAGCGCGTACACCATCGCGTTCGGCATCAGGAACTGTACGCACGTCGACAAGGTAACCACGCAAAACATACGTGTTTTGTCGAAAGGCAAAACATATGCTGCGCTACTTATATTTAAATTCTTTAATGTAACATCCGAAAGAACGAATACTTTTGTATGTATTTTTTATTATTATTATAAAGGTCAAAGATGAGATCGACGATGGAGCGAGTTAACCCAGAAAATGCCTATAAATGCACTGGTATCTGGTACTCCCATGGGCGTACCCAGTTTCTTTGGGGCGGCGGGGCGAATCATATTTTGTATATGCACTCAGTCAAATAAATAAACGAAAATTAAAATGGGTACTCATTTTTTATCAATTCTTTAATTATACAATAGCTATTGAAAATTAACTTTCGAGGGTCTTCAGCAAAACGGTTTTACGACGTCTTCCGTGAAAGAATTGCCAACGCTATGGGCAGGGGGGTGTCACTCCGCAGTTTAGGCATGTTCGCGCGGCGGGCATACTGAGTAGGATGCTACTCGCCGCGCGCACGCTCACTGCGTTGGTAGTGCGTTGAACAAAATAATAGTTAAGTGTACACACCTACTTATTAACAATATTAACCCTAGACCCCTACACTTGATTTGACTATACGATTTTCCTACATGGGGTGCTACAGCACCCCAAAGATATATCGCATGGTGTGTAAAAAAAAAGTTTTTCGGAAAGTATTATTATTTATTTATGTGCTATTGGACCTTATCTAAATAAATCAACAAGAACATTGGGATAACTAATTAATCTGAACACTTTTGGCACACTTTAATTTGATGTTCCAAACAAATTGGAATTTTGCACTTGTGGCATCTGGTCTTACATTTCCGGTCTTTTTTTCTGGGACAAAATCCACAACGTCTTTGAACATGATGTTCGGGAGCCAAACTTTGCTCTGCAATAGGTTTTTTGATGATAGATGCAATGGCCTTTTTTATATCCCGCCTCAAATTTGGCTTCTGTAGACGCTCTTCCAAATGTTCAATTATGAGAGACATACCCAATTTCTTCAAAAATGTGCGTCGATACTTAATGTCTGGTTTATTTTTTGCTCTCAAATATTTATACAAGACCAATTCCAGTTGCATTTAGCAATCCATAAAACATGCACATTCTTCTGTCACCGGCACAATGTTCTGCACATCCTCTAGGTCTTCTTCTTCACCAGATTCCCCTTCAAGTATGAGGTTAATTTCGTCATATTTTAAAGGCCGGGTAGATGCCATCTAGAATCAATATAAAAATCAAAGAAGTCAACTAAAAGTGATAAGCGACACTATGAAATAGAAGTATAAACATATTTAAAACAATTATCAAAAACTTACGATTTTCCTACACTGGGGTGCGTGAGTACCCCAAGTCAGCTGTAAAAACTTCTAAACACTACGTACGCCGCCGCCCGACTGATCAATAGGCAGCTCGTAACATCCAAGTAAAATACCCAAATACCCGCAATTGTACGACTAAAACAAAAATATATATACCTACACTACATAAAATGCTCTGGGGTGCTGTAGCACCCCAAGTAGGGTTCTAGGGTTAAAACCAGACAGAATCGCGTTTTGCCATCACAATAGTCTGTAGGTGTCTGTAGTTAGTAGGTATGTAGGCTAGGTATCAAATAACATGGTTGGTTATGTTAACATGTGTTTTTACTAACTACACTTACTAACTAAAGTTACTCTTGATTTTATAAGCATTGTTATCTTACTTAATTAATTTTAATAATAATTTTACCTAAATTGGCGGCGAGTGTTAACCCTGAGCTGTCGTCGCGAACGCGGCATCGAGTCGGCAGTGCGCAATAGAATTATGAACGCTAGCGGCCGACTATAAGTTTCAATTTCTCTTGCAAGCTTGTGCCGCTCGCAATAGTAGGCAAATGTTTAAACCTAAAGTTGACTTTTGTTAGGGAGTGAGACTTCTGTACGTTAGTACTATTATTTATTCTGTGCTATGGGCGTCAAGCTTGTTGCTAGGGAGTAGGTGTATATTATATTGCTAATAGCAAAAAGTTATTTTTCTAACTTTTATCGGCAAAAGTAGGTAAGGTCAGTCGGGGCAAGTGCGCCATACTTTCTGAATAGTTGATTTTAATGTGTGATAAATTCTCTAAATATTTATATTTGAGTCTACATTTAATAAAATGTGAGAGTTTGGTATTTTGTTATTGCAATGAATGTTGATTCCATCAAAACTATCAATAATTTGACACTATTTTTGATGAAATTTCAAAACATGTACGTAGGCGCACTTACCCCTGGAAATGGGGTAAGTGCGCCCATATAAAAAATGCATTATAGTACCGCGCTACAAGAAAAACATTGTTTTTACTATATAGAACACGGACAATTAAAAGCATCACACTAGTTTTTTGTTTTATTATATAGTCTTTAAAGGAAATACGGCTAACATTTTGAATTTGGGGCAAGTGCGCCATAGATGGTTAATCAGGGGTTTCAAACCTTTAAATTACTTTTACAAAGTGGTTCTTTTTTTAAATTTAAATGTTTGGAGTTTGTGCGTTAGTAAATATTTTTAATAAAACTCAAATTTATTTTGAGATTTATTATATTTTTTATTAATTCAAAAGATACAAATTTAAGGTAACAATTGATGTATGGCATAAAAGTATGCAAGTATAAACTTTTGGGAATACGCTCTTTGGTTTCTAGTGGACGGCACTTACTGCCGTACTCAGAGACGTCAATTAAAGTTAAGAAGTAATTAAATGTCGTGATATCCTTGTTTAGATCAACAAGACAGAATGTGACAACATCTGGTTAAATGATTAATAATTTAATTGACGTCTCTGAGTGCGGCAGTTAGAAACTTATAAGTTAATCAGACTTAGAGTGCATGGCACTTAGGAACTTACTTATATTGCTCATTAGAATAAAAATCATCCTTTTTATTTAGACTTAGGCAAAGAACATATTGGGGTAGGCAAAGCATCAAGTGGTCATAGAACTACTTAATGCCACATTCGATAAATATTGTGAGGGATATTAAGTTGAAATATATGTACGTGGTCATAGGCTATCAGCCTTTCGCCCACAATAAAATGCAAATACAACCCTCAAATCCATTTTTACAGTACGCCTAGGAAGATTCGGCAGCTGGAACATTTTATGTTTTTCTTTCGTCCAGCACAGAAGCATTATAGTGTAAGTAATTAATTATTACGTTGTGGACCTTTGTGAACTGTGTAAGATTTACATACAACGTCACTATTCCAAACAAAATACAAAGTTAAAAATAGAAACATTACTAAAATCAAAAAGGTTGCCGAACTCTGGCTTGGGGCAAGTGCGCCATACTACTACAGTTTAGGCGCACTTTCCCCTCACTTGATTATTTTGAAGACATAATTTTAAATTGTTAAAAAAAACATTTATTATCCTATTTAGGTGTAAAATACATTCACAGATTTAAAGAAAAACATCTAAACTTTGTACTTACCTCGTTGGTTTGCCATAAAACATAAAACTTTTAAAAGATTTGGCCGGATTTATAACACGAGTCATCTCCGATTCCACGTGCAAATGACACTCAAACTTAAATGGCGGATATGTCAAGTTACGGTGAACAGAGCCATCTGAGATTGTTATTTGGAACTATATTTTAGTTTCGTTCGTGAATTTAAGATGGCGTTAGTTGTATAAATTGTTTAGTTGTCGATATTTTAAAGGGTGGCGCGCTTACCCCGTTGGGGCACTTACCCCGGCTGACCTTAGATAGTAGGGACGTAATCCAAAATCCAGGGAGGGGATACTGCCCCCCCTGGGTACGCCCATGTGTATTCCCACGCACCGACGAAACACAGCAAGCTGTTTGACGTCAGACTTCGATAGGAGGGTGGTCGCGAACCAGACGGCCCTTCACAGTGCGACACCTCAGATTCAGAAAAAAAATTAAGTATTTTTGCCTGGGATGGTTTACTAGGAGGCAGGTCTCATTTGTGTTTCCTTAGTCGCCTCTTAAAGCCCTGCTACACGTCCGGATTTGGTCCGGTCCGGACGCTGCTACACGTCCGGATTTGGTCCGGTCCGGACCGCGACAGACCTGTGAGAGGAAGCGAGACAGACTGTCACATGTCTCGCTCATTTGATAGTCTGTCTCGCTTCCTAGTATAGCTTTGTCGCCGCGGTCCGCCGGACCGAATCCGGACGTGTATCAGGGCCTTTAATACCCACGGAAAGAGATGGGGTGGTGTTATTCTCACACGGTAATTATTTAAGGCGACTACAGCACCTAAATTACGATTTTATGATGCGTAGATAAGCATGACGCGTAGATAAGCATGACGCACAGTGGTTCCAATTTCAATATTCGTGGACATAGACCCCGAAGTCGGAAATTTGACCTGATTTTTTTTTCTATGATAGAACCCAACATTTGAAACAACTTTTATTCTTTCACAATTCTTCGAAATATTCATATTTTTCAAGATATAAAATATTTGAAAAAAAATTGTATGGAGAAAAACACATTTAATTTTTTTTCTTCGAGTGCCGTAGTTTGCGGGGTGTTTTGAGGCAAAGGCGTGTTAGATAAGGTGATAAGGAATATAAAAAGCATTTTATCTGGTACCGCAGAGTGCGGCTGCGGAAGAAAATGATGTTTAAAAAAATTAAATAAAAACGCGTTTTTTACAAAGATTGTAATGTTTTTCATAATGGTTCATTTCTTTTTTGTATTTTTACATTTAATTACATAACATAAGAATGAAATATCCCATAAAATACCTTAAAAAAATGTTTTTTTTGAAAATTTTAATTTTATTTTATTCAAAATTTTTACAAAGTTTAGACCCTTTTAATGAATAATTTGTTACTTAGAGGACTTGTAAGCGGGATTAAACATCATGGGGGGTCCAAGCAGGGTCTTTGGGAGCTCAAATGGAGTTGAGGGGAGTCTTAGAGATCCAAATTGCGCGCATTCTATTTAAAAATTCCTACTATTTGTAATAATCCCTGCAACAAAACCATTTTGAACAAATATCGTCTACGGATAGTGCAAAAGTTTGTATACCCAGTCATAAATGATGATGGTTATCAGGTCGAAATTCCGACTTCGGGGTCTATGTCCACGAATATTGAAATTGGAACCACTGTGTGACGCACTGCATTAAATCGAAGAAAAAAATACTACGGTAATATTTCAGGACATAAACTAGATAAGTAGTTTGCTGAAAACATGATTCAGCACTTTTGGTTCGATAGAAAAAGCTCACAAAGTCACCTCTAAATACTCAATATTGTGTATCTTTTAAGCTGTAAAAAACAATAGTAAAATGCACACAGGAACTTGAATTTGCTATCAAAATGTTCGTGATTGAACACTCTCGATAAGTAGATAACGCATTTTTCGATTTAAGCTGTTGACTTTCCATAAATCTCATTTTTCTAACTTTCGAACATGTTTTTACGCACGCGCGCTTTCATAGTCCGTAAACTTCGTGTATCGACACTGTTCGCACTGCCGGCCCAGGCCTGTTGAGAGACGGAGATGGCACTATTCCTATGTATGCTGCTTTTATCGGGTGCTGTAGTCGCCTTAATGTAATTTAATATTATAAAGATGAAAGATTTGATCGTTTGTTTGTTTGCATTGAATAGGCTCCGAAACTACTGGACAGATTTGAAAAATTCTTTCACCATTAGAATCCTACATTCGAGAGGGAGCGCAGAGCGATGGCGGTCCGATGTAACATGCTGGTGCGGAGGTTTGCACGTTGTAGTGAACAAGTGAAAGTCACTCTTTTTAAAGCTTATTGCCAAGTATTCTACACGTGCAGCCTCTGGACCAGCTATACGCAAAAGACCATCAACGCTCTGCGCGTCCAGTATAATAACGGCTTCAGGATGTTGTTGGGTCTGTCCCGCTCGTGCAGCGCGTCGGGTATGTTTGCGCAGGCGCGAACGGATGATTTTTTCGCGATAATGCGCAAAAGAACAAACTCGTTGCTAAGCAGGGTGCGGGCCAGTTCTAGCTCCATCTTGAAGACTGTCTCTGAGCGGTACGATTCTCGGATCATGTGTCACTGGGCCGAGGTGCTTTCTAAGAATAATAAAAAGTTGTGACGTCGATTCCCGGTCGGGACAAACATCTAGTCGGGGGTCGGATTATGAGAATTTATTTGTGTGACTTTTGTTTTATTTGTAATAATAATGGATCTTTGTTATCTCTGACATTAATAAATTAATAATAATAATTATCCCTGATGAACATAGGCTACATCATTTTCCCGAATTCCCGCGCGGGAAGCTACTTAGTATGAGAAATAAAGCTATTTTGAATTAGCCCTGTGTAATCGCGTGTTGCTATGTGCTGGGTGGTGCCAGGTGCTGGAGGAGGCGTACCGCGTGCTGTCTCCGGGCGGCCGCTTCCTGTGCCTGGAGTTCAGCTCGCTGCCCAACGACGCGCTGCAGTGGTACGCATCACATGCTTTTTTTAACGCTACAAACTCCGAGCACTTGTTTACTTGTAGTTCATGGGTTGATAGGTCGATATAGAGAAAAATCACTTGATAACGTGTTTATTTAATCACCTACTTATTAGGGCTGTAGGTAAATCACTTTCAACCGCTCGGGTGGTAAATCAGTCCATGAAACTGAACAACTTTCCCGAGGAACAAAGGTCGAAGTATGAAAAAAAAATGTTGACTTCCCATACAAAATGCGCTATCAGCTGACGCAGTTTGTATGGGAACTAAAAAAAATATTCTTATTCCGACCTTTGTTCCTTGGGAAAGTTGTTCAGTTTCATGGACTGATTTACCACCCGAGAGGTTGAAAGTGATTTACCGAAAGCCCTGTATAAAAAAACAATTACAATATGTGCACACTAAGACAGGTTATTACGAACTGTAAAATGCTTATATTGACGTAACTAGCTTTTTCCCGCGGCTTCGCTTGGGCAAAGAACTCTTTATATTCTTGACCCATTAGGGGATGATTTTAGAAAAATCGTGAAACACGTGTCCGTTTATTTGCTTCAAGGTATATCTTGACGAAGTTTCGAGCCAAAATGTCCAAAAAATTTTTTATCACCATACAAACTTTGACCCCATTTCACCCGCTTAGGGGTTGAATTTCGAAAAACCCTTTCTTAGTGCTTCCCTACGTCATAAAAGACACCTGTTTACCAAATTTCAGCTTTCTAGATCAAAGGGTTTGGGCTGGGCGTTGATGAGTCAGCGAGATTACCCTTTCGGTACCTGTGTTCTAAATACTCTGATTACTAGTTCCCAAAATTCACACTTACCAAAATACCTATTCATCTGTTCCTCATTTTCTACAATCACTACTACCTATAAATGCCATTTCCTAAAATTCCCACTTTTTTGGGTTGTATGAATTCGTCTGTCCATCTGTCTGTCTGTCTGGCCAAGCTGCATAGATGTTTCGAAATGAGACTGGTATTAATTTATACTTAATAAAAGATCAAATGTAAATAATCAGTGCGAATTTAATAAATCAAAACTGAGAGATGTATACTTAACATAAAACGTATCCTTACAAAACAAAATAATTGGTAGGTCTCAAGCAGTAGTTTAATAAAGAAGACGCAACTTCAAGTCGTGTTTTAATTTGATAATATTTTTAAGAAAGTCTAAGTTTGAAAAATCCCCATTTTCTAACTGGATAAGGTACTCTGCATACTTTTCATCAAATAGTATGTCGATAGTTCGTCTATTTTTTTTGAACTTGTTAAATAATGATATTTGAATTCGGTAATCGGCATGTATTGCTTCTTTGCGTAGCTTGAAAATGAAATGAAATAAATTAGGTGTCGCTGGAATATTGCCATTCACGCGCCTATGCCAACCTTCCAGGGCATTGGTCGTTCTTTGTTTTTCATAGGCACAACTAATATTTTGTGCAGGCAATCGAGGGTACCACTGTCGCTTAAAATATTTTATAAATTCTTTTATTTTTGACGTTTGCGGAGCGGAATTAATTATTGCAGTCCATGCCTCACTAAAAAATCGCGGCGGAAGAAGTGGAAATAGGGAACACAGTTTTACAATTTTTAGTTCATGCTTGTATTTTCCTTGTTTCATATCTTCAAAGGTTTTTTCGAATACCTTCTGAACTGGGCCTAAGTCATCACAAACTTGCTTTTTACATTCTTCTGCTTTAAGTAAAACTTCATTTTTAGCAAAATCTTGGCGACACAGGTGTATCTTCTCTCTGATTACTTTCGTTTTTTTGTTGTCAATTGTAATGCTTGATGAACATTCTTGTGCCTCAGTACAACGCCACAGGGTACTGCTTTTATTTTTTTTACCAAAATAATAGCGATAACCATTTCGTAACAGAATATCCCCACCCTTTTGATTTTTTACAAATACGAAATCACCCGAATCACCCATTTTTATAGGTAAAAGCTCAGAACAATAGGTAAAAGACATGTAAAAGACAGCTAGGGGATACGACAGAAACAATTGACAATACTGTCATGATAGATAATAGATTTCAAGTGGACAGTTATCATTGCATTAAAAAAGATTGCATAAATGCACGTATGTACTAATAAGAATTATGAAAAAGTGGTAATTTCAGGAAATAGATATTATATGAAAATGTGAGTTTAAGTAAGTGAACATTTTAGGTAGTGGCCAATGTAATAAGTACGTAAAATAGACAAAGTGTGAATTTTGGGAACTGGTAATCAGAGTATTTAGGACACAGGTACCGAAAGGGAGATTACTGACCCACACTAAGGTTTTCCTTTGTGTCGTGGATCCCTCGGAACATACGTAAAGACAGACACAAACACTCATGACCCGAAAACAATCATCTGCTTTTTACACAAATGTTTGCCCCGGCTGGGGATCGAGCGCAGGACCCGTCGATCAAGAGGCAGCGCCAACTGCCACTCGACCAAACCGGCCGTCAAGTCTTCTTCTTCTTATCGTGTGGGTATAGTCAAGTGTGTGGCGAACTTGGCTAACCCTGGTGTCAGAGCTCTCAAACCGCACGATGGCCTTGTGACTTGGTTTTAACGACTGCAGTCAATCGACAACAGCCGGGACCGACAGCTTAACGTCTCCTTCGAAGCACGGAAACGCTGGCTATAAATTGCTATTTTGGTCACCCATCAGGTTCCCTGCCTCTGTATACGTTGCGTAACCTCACTGATTGGTTGACATCAGCGAGTGCCAGCGAGCTCTTTCCGAAATGCCTGATTTATCATAGGTTAGCCTGAGGATCTAGTCAAACCTAGGAGCGCCGGAGCTTCGAAGTTTGACTATAACACATACACTCACCACTTAATAAGTGTATGTGTTATAACTTAATAAAGTGGTGAGTGTATGTGTTATAGTCAAACCTCGAAACTCCTCAGACTAACCTATGATAAACCAGTCATTTCGGAAAAAGACTGCATGTGTAATAACACCAATTTAAAATGTCACTTTTTATCACATTCGTGTTTCTACCTATGACCGGTACCTCTATATACAGGTTGAAAAAGAACCTCCTAGCTTTATTGAAAATCCTGAACCAGTATCACTTACTGAACACTTTTTATTTATTTATTTTTATTTGGAGGGGGGGGATTTTTTTTTCCTAAACGTAGATACCGGTCGGGCGCACCCCCCAAGCGTTACCCGCACCCCTCGCGTGCCTGGTGTAGAAGTAATGTCTACGTTTAGGGAAAAAATGAACTATTCCCATTGAAAAAAAAAATTGTTTTTCATAAATGTGTTTTTTTGAGTGATACTGGTTCAGGATTTTGAACATAGCTAGGAGGTTTGTTTTCACCCAGTATTGTTTCAGGATGTACGACCAGTATTCGTTCCAAGTGATCCCGGTGCTGGGGCAGCTGATCGCGGGCCAGTGGAAGCCCTACCAGTACCTCGTCGAGAGCATCCGCCAGTTCCCCACTCAGGTACTTGTTATACTAGCGACCCGCCCGCGACTTCGTTTGCGTCAAAAGTAGCTTATGTCACTCTTCAGATCCATATTACCCCTGTGCATAAAACCACGTCATTCTGTTTAAACGTGAACAAAAGGACAAACAAACACACTTTCATATCCTTTTTAATATTACAAATGCGAAAGTTTGTGTAATATGTTTGTTATTCTTTCACGCTCAAACGACTTGACCTAGTGGAAGTAGCTGACACCCTGGATTAATAAATACATAGGCTACATAATTTTCCCAAATTTTTACGGGAACGAAGTTAATTTAAAATATAAAGTAAGATCCCAGGGTCGCCAGACGTTACTTACCAGACGATTACGCCACGATTACGAGTTACGCCAGACGATTTTATTAGAAACCAAAGTCTAGTAAATAGTAGTTTTATAGTATTTACTATTCACCTATGAATACCTCCTAGCTTGGGCCAACAGCTCTAAAAAATAACAATACTTCTTTAAAAAACATTTTCTCCAACCCGTTAGTGGAGAAACTGTTTTGGAGTGGGGTATGTTTCAAATTCTGCGTTTAGTTAATGATTTAAAAATAATTTTGCAATAAATAATGTTATTAAATTTGTTTTCAGGAAAAGTTCAAGTCCATGATAGAAGAAGCTGGCTTTAGACAAGTTACATACGAAAACCTGACATTTGGAGTGTGTGCTATACATTCAGGGTTTAAAATCTAGTCCTCTAGTGCAGTTGTAAATATTTAAAATCTGACAAGTGTGGTATCTTATATTATTTATAAATGTGACTGAGAATATGGAAAGGTACAACTTTGGGGACCTTATTTATGAGTTTTGTTATTAGTTTTGTAAATAGCTTTAGGAAAAAAAAATCTCGACTACCCCGAAAGTTGTATCTTTTACTTAACAGTCACAAATGAACATTGTTATAGTTGGTTATTGTAAAAATAAAACATAAAGAGTTATTTTGGGAATTTTATTAAGTCCATCAAACTGTGTTGGTCTTTGGAATGCAGATCCAGTACCTAAATTACATGTTTATTTAAAATCTATGATATATCATCAATCAAATTCATCAAATACTATTTATGATACAATTTGTGATTCGTTTTGTGTATATACCGAACTAAGTCCTTCACCTAACATAATCTAATAACACTTCAGCCACATTTATTCCTCCTCTCGCACCCGTCGCCGTCGACACGAATACAATCAGTGACCTCCAGTGAGGGCACTCAGTCTCGGGCACGCGTCCTCATTCGTCGCGCTCCACACATTGTTCGGACACGTTAAGCTCAGTAAGCATGCTAAATACATGACATTGATTGTTAGGTCTAACACACTAAATGAGCAAAGCTACATGTTTTTTCATACAACCGTGGACTCATACGGCTAGGAGCACGCAGACATCGAGAAGCAAAGTGTGAGTTAAGGATATCCAAACAAACATTAATACTCTGTACCGAGCGTGCACTCAACATAAGTTATTTGGCAAAAATTTGTGTGTATCATACCGTTAGATCCGTGATCTGCATCCAGCGCAGTCCGTCCGAGAGCACAGTCCACGGGATCCAAAGTATCGACACAATCCGATCCACAGTACGATCCGATCCACAGTATGATTCGATCCACAGTATCCGATCCGAGATCCAGTGGGTGAGTGCGCGCGTCCTATCCGTTTCGATCCTCGCGATCCTACCAACGATCCTGTATCCGTGCTCCCGATCCGATCCGATCCTACTGCATCCTGACTCACACCTCCAGCCAAGCACATCCAACGAGCCCAATCCACAGTGGATGAAACAAAAGAAAATGCTTTTAGTTATACAGTTTCAGTTTGTGGTCAAAGTTTACATAAAATTATTACTATCTCCGCCCACGGCTCTCTAGCGCGTTACAAAGTTACGATCCTATATAATTATGAAAGCATGTTTCAAAATTAAAGTGACTTCCTCAACGATGGTCAAGTAATGTAAAAATACAGCAGCACGTCAGGTTATCCATTAGCACTACGAAAGCTGCCGCTATTGCAAGCGAGATAAGGGTGACGTCAAGGTCGACATGTATAGCCTGATGTGCTGCCGTGTGTACGTTCATGTTAAAACTTAGTCTTAGATAAACTTCCCCACTGGTAGGTGCATCGCGTCAAGAGAGTAGTGGGGGGAGTAGTACGTCGGTACAATAAACATCCTTATCACTAAGTGTCTGGTACAGTCGCCGCCGCACGCCGCCGCCGCCGCCCCTCGCGTCGCGCTGCACAAAACATACCCTTCAGTTCCAATCCATCCACCGATATACACACTAAGGTTAACTGTCCTTTGTTCAGCCGAGGATAGTTGGTCAAGTTTTAAATAGGATGTTTTAAAACAATTGTGTCACCGTTTCTCAAAAACTACGATGTTATAAAGTAGGAAAAGCTTTAGTAACGCCACTTTAACATTTTATTTAAAAAAGAATTATCAAAATCGGACTACTCTGTAAAGTTATGCGTGGTCATACATAAAAAATATATATACGCGTCGACTTGAAAACCTCCTCCGTTTTTTTTCGTCGGTTAACAAATGAACCAAAACATTTGAGAAACGACGACATCACATAATATGGAAAATCACAAACACAAACCCATATCCAGACAATTTTCCAGTATCCTGTGATAAAATCCATTTCGCTCCAAGTTCTATAAATGAAATAAATAAAGCCAACCACATCTACTCTGCAAACACTTGACAGCTAAATTAATATTTTGAAAAGATGCAGCAAACATTCAGTAAACCAGAAGAAAAGAATAAATATACAAGCAGAAAGTTTAAGACTATCGATGTTATACAGATGTGGTATGGTTTAAGAATATAGTGTGTGAAAATAATAAGTTTAATTACTTTGGTTAGATAAGAACAAAAATAAAGTGATAAAGAATGGAGACTAGAATTAGAAAAAAAACAGCGAAATATCAAGACACTCATAGGAACTTCAGAATAGAAAAAATATACATGGAAAAACTACAATTAAAATGTTTTGAATTTCACTTACTTTAGAAATTTTGCCCAAGTATAATTCCTATACCAGTTTGAAATTTTAGAAATTCAATTTAAATTTAGACCTACGTCTTTAAAAACTGTGTTAATTGTGAATAAACTTTCCATTAACTCCTCGTTTTTTGGAATATTACAACCGGCATGAAAGATGTTTCCTGAGTAAAGCTCTGTTGATAGTGTCAGACAGCAACCAGAAACAAGGAGTGGAATGGGGCACTCATCAGTATAACAATTTAAACTGAGAGCGGTTCTAGTAGATGGAAGAACAAGAAATATTTTTTGGACAAGTAAAAATTTTGCTATTTGGACAAAACTATTTTCAATTCACATTTCAGCGTCACGTATCCAGCTCGTGATTGGCTAGAAAAGGAGTGCATAATCTTGGTGGCAATCGATTTGTGATTTCGATAGCTAATAATGAGTAAGTTGAAGTTTCGCTCAATCTAATTACCCTCAGAATGATTGTCAAATGCAGCGTCAAGTGTTTTTAGAACACACGACGTTCTGCCTACGCCAAAAGTGATTATAGGCGTGAGTGTAAAGATAGAAGTTTAATAACTTTTTTCTTCATCGAGCTTTAACTCAAATGTAACACCATAAAACTCGGCTGGTATTGCGATGTTCTGACCATGCCTAGTCGTTGAATATTATTTTCTGTATAGATTTTAGCAGTAATTTATAAAAGTAGAAGAAAAGTAGCATTCATTCAGTTTAAAAGGAATTACCATACAGAAGTATGTAAATGTACGTAGACGTGAAAATTGAGCTTGAATGCTTATTATGTTCAGGCAAGGGCGAACCCATTATCTACTATTTTTAGGGTTCCGTACCTAAAGGGTAAAAAACGGGTGTCTACTAAGACTTCGCTGACCGTCCGTCCGTCTGTCTGTCTGTCACAGGAACCGTGATAGTTAGACAGTTGAAATTTTCACAGATGATGTATCTCTGCTGCCGTCATAACAAAAAATAAAAAACAGAATAAAATATAATGTTTTACCTGAAATTAAAACAGTTATTATATGCAGAAACCTTATTCGAGACCTATAGAGTGAGACAGCACCACTTCCGCTTCGATTGACAGCCCCTACCGATCCCCTCTGCCTCGCTTCTGGCGGCTATGTTCGAGGTAGAGGGGACAGCTTGCTTGCCACCTGAGCAGCATTGACTCGTCACATGGTATCTCACTGAAAGTCAGTTAAATATAAGCCAACAGGCAGAGATTTAAATATAGGTCTCGAATAAGGTTTCTGCATATAATAACTGTTTTAATTTCAGGTAAAACATTATATTATATGCGTTGAACCGTTATTCGAGACCTATAGAGTGAGATGTGTTTGTTATCGCCTGGTGGCCAAGCTAGTTATTATGTATATCCAACTGTATGGAGTATGCCAATGTGTGAGTAATAAAATACTGAAAATATGGATGTATTATTATTTATTTTCCAATTAAAACCACATTTAAGGAAAAATAATTAGGTATAACATAATATATATATGGGAATTTTTCTTCCCTAAACCAAACGTACTTTATAGAAAAAGGTACACTTAAAAAACTTGAGGTACAATTATATGTGAACCAATAATTAAATAGCCAACATAATTAATCAAAAACAGGAATTAAGTAATAGTGACTGACCAATTCACACGGCGTGAAACGACCGGGATAGATTAACATTTATGTTGTTATTGGATTGAGAACGGATCTCAGCGGAATAAAATCTGGCAAAAGTATTTGGGGAACGCCAATTGCCCTTGGCCATTACTTCGTCTATCGAGTATCCGTCGAGCCAGTTCAGCGAGGCAGCGGCGCTGCGCGTGCTACCCGCGCTGGCCTCCACGCCGGCCGCGCGTAAAAGCGACTTCACCCAGCCGCCCAGCACAGTGCGAGACGCGGCGCGAACGTTTCCTCGCGCTGTGATAAACAGCGACGTCAAACCGGTGTTCGCTCTACGTGCCGATGATACTTCAATGAGTTTTCTTATCCAAAAAACAGCACATAAATAATCGTTACCTACTCGATTTAACCAGTTTCCACGAAGACTGCCTGTGAATATAGTTGTCAGTCTTGGAACCGAATGAAGGATGTAGAATGATTGAATCTGTGAGATCCTCAAAATGGTCATCATCAACATGCAAGAGGGTGAGGTCGTGTACACGTCGACTCGAAGCGAGGAGGAGAATTAAGGCAGTGCGACGTGCCACTTCGTACAAAGACCAGCTGGTTAGTTGATTTGAGGCTAGCCACTCTGCAACCAATCTCGGGTCCCAAATCAAACTTTTTTTATGTCGCGTGTTTGTATTTGCTACTGATATAGCTTTGAGAATACGCTTCACTAGCGGGTTTTCAGAAAGAGATTGCGAATCAAAACTAGTCAAAGTAGCTATGGTTGATTTATAGACTAGTATAGTCTTGTAAGAAAGGCCTTCTTTCAAATGAAGTTGGGCTAAGTACTTAGCTAAATTCTCCCCAGAGGGTTTGAAAATGTCCACATGATTAGATGTACACCATTTTCGCCATTTTGACCATATAGAAGCATACACCTTTCTAGTAGACGGTCTCCAACTAGAATCGAACAATTGGATTTCATCCTTTGACCAATTTCTTAACAAATGGTCCCACCCTTCACTAACCAGGCTTCCAGACACATTTGGTCCACGTTCGTTGGTGGTAGAGAGGTTCTGGTGTCTATCAACCTGTATCTCAGGTGTGTCACAGTCCACGGGGCTGCAACCGCCCTGTTCTTGAGGTCCGGGCGCCAAAATACTTTGTGCCAACGAGGAGCTATGACTATGTATAAGCCTTTGGCGCCGTTGAGGTGTGACAGAACACGAGGAATTAAATGTGGCGGTGGAAACACCCACGCTCTTCGATAGCTCCAATCTTTGCTGAACGCATCGTGAAATACTGCCTTCAGGTCGCTGCAATCTCGTGTCACATATCGAGGTACCACGTGAGCGTTCTTCGAGGCAAACAAATCGATCTGTGGTGTTCCAAACCGTCTGAATATTTCCTTGCACGCTTTCGGGACTAAATACCATTCTGCCTGGGTCTTTTGCCTGGACAATCTGTCTGCTTCCACATTGTATTGCCCTGGGATGTAATGGGGAACTATATGAATGTAGTTCTCGTCCAGCAGTTGAAAAAGTGCCATAGTCAACTGAAACAGACCTTGCGAGCGCAGGCCGCCTTCGTTGCGAATGTAGCTCACGACGCTCCTGTTGTCTGACTGAACAAGTACTGTCGACTTCCAGAATAGATGACTGTGTTCTTGAATTGACTGGATAATAGCCCACATTTCTTTCAAATTGCTGTGCCAGGACGTCTGATCTGGAAGCCAAGGGCTGCCTGTCATCTGAACACCGTCTACAACTGCGCCCCAGCCTGTGCCAGACGCATCTGTTGTTAAAAAATGCGTGACTGATGGTTGGTGAATAGGAGTGCTCTTTGTGAGGGCAGTCGACCACCATTCTAACTCTTTCAGAGCTGGAGAAGCGAGTTCTTGCTTGGCGTGAGGTCGTTCTTTCGAGAGACGAGCACAAGCCATTTGCAGTGGGCGGCAATGAAGCCGGCCTCTCGGCACTACGAACGAAGCAAAATTTAGCATGCCCAGAATGCTCTGAGCATTTCTGAGACTCCATTCGTTCTTGTCTATATAGCGATACAGTTTGGTAGCAAGTGTTTGCTGTTTTTCTGAAGGAAGTTGCTTCAGATTCAGTCTGAGGTTCCATGTAACTCCCAAATATTCGATTATTTGTGTAGGAACTAGAACTGACTTCTTGTAATTGATAGCCCAACCCAGTGAGGTCAGGATTTGAACCGCTTCCGAAGCTTGTTCTACCAGAACCTGTCTGTTTTGGTTCACAATCAGGTAATCGTCGAGGTACACGATTATCCTGATGCCTTTGTTGCGTAACAGTTGTGCAACCCAGTTCGAAACCGCTGCGAATGTTGCTGGAGCGGACGACAGTCCGAACGGAAGGCTCGTAATTTGAAGCAATTCCGGCTCGCACGATAGTTCTGTCTTGTACAGAACTCTGAGAAATGGCTGGTGTGACCGAGCCACGGGTATGTGAAAATAAGCCTGAGTCAGATCGATCTTGACGGCCCAATCTCCTTTTTGTAAAAAGTCTGGTACGCGGTGTATATTGATCAGTCTGAATTTGAATTGACACAGGTAGCGATTTAAATTTTTTAGATTGAATATTGGACGGTCGCTGGAATCCGATTTCTTTATAAGAAACATAGGGCAAACAAAACTCGGCGTTGGCGGAGCGGGAACGAGAATTTTTTGTCTTTTTAGTTCTAAAATTTGCTTTGTCATGGCCACACTCGTTTGTGTTTGATATTTCTTCTGCAACTCGATATTTACAAGTGGGGGTACTTTGTAAAAAGGAAGACGGTACCCGGAAATTATTTTGATTATGTGATCGGGAGCATGAAATTTTTTCCAGATATTTATGTAATTTACTAAACATCCACCAAAGAACGAGTTTTGTTTGACGTCACTTTCGAAAACGATTATTGCCATATTTTCGGTTATTGGACGGACCAGCTTTTTTGTTATCGCGTTTCGAGTTCGAGTTAGATTTGTTCTGATTGTTGGTAAATCTACGATTTTTACTTGTGTCCTTACTAGTAGATGGACTCCCAGTATTATCCTTCTCGTCGTGATCATGATCGCGTATTGACCTCCGCGGTCGTTTCGCATGAGATTGATTATGTCTATTCCGCATAGACGTTATTGGTTCCTCAGCCGGCCGTTTGTTGTGAGAAAACAGCTTATTGGCCCCGCCCGCCTTGGTGAGGAACGCAGACATGGAGTCGGGGTTAAACAGGCTGGTGTTAGTAGGAGGGATCTTCCGCAGATCCTCTTTAATGTAGCGATCTTTGACGCCAGACAGAATGCTGTCGCGTCGTTTCTGAATTGTGTCAGCGCGCCGCCCACAAACAAGTTGTAACAAGTCTTCAGATAGCTTTATGTAGGATGATTTTTCCGAAAAAAGTTCGTTAAGCTTATCAAACAGCGTGTCAGCGGTTAAAATACAGTCCGTTTTATGTGACCATTCTACTAAACTTTGCAAATTAGATTTGAAAACTTCGTTCTGTTGAATGAGTGCGTGAGTCATAGCCCCGAAGGAGCGATCGAGGGACTTTAACCAAGTAGAATTTGGATCATAAAATCGTAGCTCAGTATTTACGTCCAACTCATAAAAACCGGGTCTAGCAAGATATTTCTTTTCTGTTTCTAGGTAACGGACTCTGTCCCAATCACTATTGTCAAAATAATGCAGCTTTGTTAAAATTTCGAGTCTAGATGCCGTAGTACTGTCGACTACGGCTTCTTTTAGAATAGTTTTTACGTCATACTCAATTGTTTTTACTTGCTTAGGCTTATTCAAAATCGGTTGAGTGGACAGTAGCGAATTTGACAAATCTTGTGAGGGGTGTAACGACACTACATCCGAATCATCCTGATCGTTCCTTGAATTTTTTAAATAATTTAACACTTCACCTACTTGATTAGTTAAGCGTCGAAGATTTTCGCTACCCGCAGACTGCTCTCGCCTACCTTCTCGACGTGGTGACCGCATTCTGTGCCGCCGGGAAGAACTGGACGATGACGACGACGACGATGACGACGACGACGACGACGACGACGACGACGAAGACGATGTTGAACTGCTACTAGAACTTTGGGCACGTTTCCGACGCCGCGCACGTTCTGCCGACCGTGAGCGATCCTTTCGCTTTCTGCCCGAATCGGGCCTCTCGCGATCTTTTGGTCTTGATTCCCGCTCAGGAGTACCCATATCGTTCTTCCGCAGAACGTTGCCAGGAATAACCCTTCCGCAGAGTATTGGCAAGATTAATCTCTTTCGCAGAGATTTGGTAAGATATTTCCCTTCCGCAGAGAAACTACCAGAATAATCCCTCTTCCGCAGAGTATTTTGTAGAAATGTAACTCTTCCGCAAAGCACAATTTCTTGAATTTTTTTTTTTTTTTTTTTTTTTGTCGGTATGTAGAAAAAACTTGTAGAAAAAGAAATTATTTAAAATAGAAAAACGAACAACAGCGTTGTTAACTAGCAGAGGTGTTTACTCGACGAAAGTCGATGCCAATGTGACGAGTCAATGCTGCTCAGGTGGCAAGCAAGCTGTCCCCTCTACCTCGAACATAGCCGCCAGAAGCGAGGCAGAGGGGATCGGTAGGGGCTGTCAATCGAAGCGGAAGTGGTGCTGTCTCACTCTATAGGTCTCGAATAACGGTTCAACGCATATAATAAAATTTTAAGGGGCTCCCATACAACAATCGTGATATTTACATTTATGTTATCTATGCTAGTAGACTAGTGGGTGTACGTGTCATGCTCGCTTCGCGCTTCATTTAATAAGGTGCTGACAGACAATCAGCGCCGTTGACTCTCAACAGCATATGCCGAGTCAGAACCGATTCGCTGACACAACACTGTCGATAATGCTACGCTTTTACTGATTAACTTTGTGCTTTATTGTGTTTTTTTCAATTGTTTAATTGTGTTTCGTCTAGTGAATAAATGTTATCTATGTCTACGTTATCTTATCTATCTCTTTGCTCGTTTTTATAGATAACGGTACGGAACCCTTCGTGCGCGAGTCCGACTCGCATTCGGGCGGTTTTTTGAAATGCCGTCGGTGTCGCGTAGGTATCTGTGTGTTTGCGTGCGTGTACTTACTGCTCAGTACTGGTGGTCGCGGCTGCGCGAGCGCGAGCGGCTGTACGAGCGCCGCACGGGCGAGTACGTCGGCGAGCCGCGCCGCCGCGGGGAGTACGAGCGCGACCTGCGGGCACAGCGCACAGCGTACGGACTCAGTACTCACACCACACGCACGGACGGTTATTCTGTATGTGCAGCCCCCCGATCGCGGTATAAAATATAAGGTCCTAATTTATTAGTCACTTTCCTTTTAACACGTTATTGTGTAGGTCAATATATATCATTTGAGTCAAAAAACAAAAGCATAATATTAAATTTAAAAGGTCTTTAAAAATGTTGTTATGATATTTTTTCATTACTATGTTGAATAAACCCATCCATTCAAACGTAAATAATAATGGCAGTAGTAGAGCGGGCGAGCGGGGAGTGGACGGCTATAATCGAAAGAGAACCATTCCTTTATCTTTAAATGGAAAATTCATTTTTTATTTTTTTTACAAAATTTAATTTTCAGATAATTAATTTTTATGTTGTTTTTTGGAATACTATCAACCTATACAATAACGCCCTAGAAGGTAAGTGACTAATAAATTAGGACCTTATATAGAACATTCAGGATGCCACTTAAAACGAGTCAAGATTACATGAAATACATACAAACATAAATTAACGGATTTAAATACATACATACGCATTCGTTCTTTAGACCCTACCGACTCTAAGTTTGAACATGAAGCTGAATCGCTCACGTTCCTATTGTATTCGACGTTTCTATTGGGCTGAATACGGAGGAAACTTGAGCGGTTTAGCTTAGGTAAACGCGTTCAAACTTACCGCGATCGGAAGGCGACGCACACGTAGGAGAATGGGCAAAAATGTATGGAACTAGGTCTGTGTTATGCATCAAGCGGCAGTCTCAGAACTAAGCATTTTAAAACTCATTAAAGTAAATAAAATATTCTATATTTTCCAAACTAACCGGTGCGGTGTATTCACACAATTGCTTTTTTTAATAATTCTGCATACTACTTAATGCCTTTCTAGAAATGCTTAGTCCTGGACTGCCACTTGATGCATAAAACATAGACCACGCTTCAGACAGTTTTGCCCTTTCTCCTTTGGTAGGAGATAACACTTTGGCACTATTTGTTTACCCCAATAAACTGAAAAATAAAAAAGTTTAATTTATAATCGTCACTGGTGCTAGTGAATTAGTCTTTACTTAATCTATCTTACACGACGAGAAGATAGGGTGGTGTTTACCCCATGGGTAATGTAGTGTGATATCATTGACATGAATGTGTAGTAGCATGAGGCTAGTGGAGAGGTTATATTGTAGTCTAATGAGACTACTTATGTATTTTAATTTATTTTATTATTTTAAAATGAATGAACTAATCAAATGATGTAATATATAAATATTTTGTTATAATAATTATTATTTTACCTAATATGTTGACATGAGAAGATCTGTTGTTATTAATTTTATAAATATTTAGTCAATTAGAACGTATAAATTAATAATTATTATTTTAAGATTTCAAAATATACAATGTATTATTGTACGCCATTTTGGTAGGCCACAGCGAACTCCAAAATTGTAACATCTATCATATTACCTGTGTGTCACAATAAATAAAGTATATTTGATTTGAGATAGTGTAGTGAATGATGAGGTTATGGAGTGTAGTGAGCGGTGAGATAGTGTAGTCAGTGGTGAGGTTATCTTTTGTATCAGTCTGTAAGAGTTTGCAATAAGAGTCCACCAACCCGCATCGTGCCAGCGTGGTGGACTATGGCCTAAATCCCCTTCGTGTTTCGAAGGGAGGCCCGTGCCCCTCAGTGGGGACGTATACGGGCTGGTAAGATGAAGATACATACATACATACATAGGGTATAATATTATAGTCATGTGAACTATGAGGTAATGTAGCGAGTGGTCTGGTTACATGATAGTCGAGTGAACCATGAGGTAGTGCAAAGAATAGCGAGTGTATATGTATTGTAGTCTAGAGAGCGTAGACGTGGTGTATCAAGTTTTGTAGTAGTGTGGTGGTGTGATGTGGTGGGGTAGTGGGGTGGTGGGATCGTAGGGTAGTGTGGTGGGGTAGTGGGGTGTTGTGTGGTGGGGGTAGTGGGATGTTGTGTGGTGGAGGTAGTGTGGTGGTGTGGTGTGGGGTACCTGTCCCTGTCCCCGCTGTACCTGTCGGCTCCCCCGCCGCCGCCGCCGCCGTAGTCCTCCTTCACGCGGATGTACGACACTTCACCCTAAAACATACGAGATTTTTATAAGATATTCATCAGAAGATCCATATGTCTATCTATACCCACGGACATAGACAGAATTCTGGATCGGGGCGTTTAAGAAAGTAAAACAACAACAATGTATTTGAAATGACATCCATTGACTCAAACGCATTAAAGGATCAATCTTCCCTTTTTTTCTTAAAATATATCCACACTTCACTTTCCACACTTTAAGTTCGGCTTTGACACAAGTACATACAAATCGCTTCGTCAATTTTAGAACTGGTCGCAAAATTCGGAGGTAACACAACGGATAATGCCGATACTACTTTAAGGTGTTTCATAAGGGCAGGGAGATGATCAAGATTTTAAAAATTTCGAGGGCCATATTTTGAAAATACGCCCATGCAATGCAATAACCTATCGAAGAATGGTGTTTACTTCATGGCTCCGGAACCGCGAGTCGTCCAGCTTCTTGACGGCGTACTTCATATCCTCGTGGCGGAGGAACTCAACGACGCCGGTGCCGTCCTTGAAGGTGTCGGCGAAACAGACGTCGCCCGCCTCGCGCATATGGTCCTTCAGGTCTTGCCATGAGCCCGATGGAGGGAGCCCTAAACACAACAAAATGTTTACATTATAGTCCAAAAAAACTCATGCGCTCTATGGGGAATTGGGTGTAATGGACCCAAATAAGTGAACTGATCATCCGCCTGTGCCTGTCCCCTCTATAATATGTAGATGGTCCACAAAAATATACGATTATTACCCGTAGGATCTCTACAGAGGGGAAAGCTCGTCATACACAGGCGGGTGATCAGTCCACTTTTTTGGGATCATTTCAACTAATTCCCCACAGCAGTGCTTTAAGCTTCCCAGAAGCCTTCTTTTAGTATTTCCTATAAAAAGTTTAGTAAAACTATTTTTCTAATAACTATGAAATTAAAGAAGATATAAGCCATCGAAGATTTATTTCTATCTCTTTCTAGCAAAACGAAATTTAACACGGAGTTTATATCGACTTAGTGACATGTGACGTCACAGTCCATGTCGGATCTCTCTGTCTAATCGGTGCGTAATTAATAGTTTTAAATGCGTATATCGGCCGTATTTCTTGGCCAATTTTAATTTAACTTTTTGTCATCTCAACTACGGTATTTTCATATTTTGTTAATCAATGCGATAAAAAAAATTAAAACATATTCCCTATTGTTAAAAATAACTTTTCAAAGCCAAAAAACACAAGAGTGCTTTTGGTAACTGGCTGGCACAACAAAACTAAACAAATTTTTAGATAAATTCATTAGTATTCTAAGTTTTGATAATGCTGTAGACTTGTGAATTTTTTTTTAAAACCCTAAGGAGATATATGAAACACAAAATCAAATCACTAGCATGAAAAATAAACTAACAAAAACACTTAAATTTGCACAAGAGTTGGCTCTCAAATTTCTTGCCCCACTAAAGAATGCATTGACTCAGTGGGGAAGTTTTTTAGTCTAGCTTATTTCAAAGTTTGACCAAAAGAGCTAATAATCTGTAGTTCATTAGTAGAAAGAAAGTATTAAAAAAAAACGATAAGTGTCAAATAGTAAACTGTAATGCTCGGAGATAAAAATGAAAATCTATTTAAGAAATTTGACAGTTTTGGATAGCATGATGTGCTATTTGATTATACATAATGTGTATAATTTTCCACGTTAAAAATTTATGAATCACCGACTTTAAGTTCAATCCCAACAACAGTTCACTCAAAGTAGATACCTAACTACTATTTTTTGCAGACTACAATGCCTATTAGCAGATAACCACAAACGAAAACGTCACTCATAAAAAAAAATCATACAGTCGAACGTTGAACCTCCTCCTTTTTTGAAGTCGGTAAAGATGTGTAATGACGACATGAGTTAGGTACCTGTGACAAGCACCCTGTACTCGGACCGTCTGGCGGGCGGGCCGCGGGTGCCGGCGCGCTGCCCGTAGCGCTCGCCGCCGCCCCGCGCCCCGCGCCCGCCGCCGCCGCCCCCGCGCGGGAACTCCACCCGTAGCCGGTACCCGTCGTAGTCGTACCCGTCGCGCGCGCGCACTGCGTCGTCCGCGTCTCTGTACACGACCGTTTTACTTCAACATGCATTTTATTTTATAAAAAAGTTTACTGATAAAGTTTTAACATTAAGATTTTTCCTTGACGTATTTAAAATTATTATAGTAATTGTTTGACATTTTTCATTTTGAGAAGTACGGACGACCGCAACTCGGGCTACTGCACACGTGCACTCTATGCTGTTGTGATACGAGAGGTTTTGAAAAGAAAATGGAATAACCTGATGCACTGGCCTCTGTACGATCTTGTACTGATTGTTATTTTAATTTTATCCTATTTTTATTTTCTTGACTTTATTATACTTATCTCTTTAATATTCATAGATATTTTGATTTTTATATTTGACAAAAACATTATTCTTGGACATTTTGAGTACAATTGTAATTAAGAAATCTAATCATCCCCACACTAAGCAACGCTTTAACTATGGGTGCAATACTTACTACTTTATGTACTTTACTTGTAAATACCTACAATAAATAAACACCCTCCAAACAGATGCTTGAAAATATAGGATTTTAAAATATTTGTGTTGGTGGGGCATCAAACCTAAAACCTTCACATCAGTCAGTGGGCAAGATTATTCTTTAAGACAATAATTAAACAAAAACTAGTATCTATTTATCAGATAAGCAACCCTGGGAATAAACTGCTCAGCTCTAAGAGTTATTTCAGATTTAAGTCAGTTAAAAATTCGAAAACAAAGAAATTTGTAGTCATTTTTGAAAAGAGCACCCCTCGGAGTTTCTTCTCGGGGGAAGACTATTTTTCCAAATAGGCGCAGAGTTAAAAAACTAACGTAATTCACTACTTTCAGGTATTTTAAGCAACATCCTAAAGGTTCCATGAAATAAAGCTATAGACCATGATAAAGCCATGAATAAAGTTCCATGAATAAAGCTATATCTTGACTTTGATTATTAATTCTGCTTCCAGACTGGTACTCAATTCAGAAAACTAATGATAACAAAACCAGGGTTTATAGTTTACTATTGCAGCAGCTACATATCTAAATTTAATTACACCACTCAGTAGATAAATAATTATCTATAGGTTCTGATTATAATCAAAGAATATGTTACAATGGATAAATGACTCCTGCATATTGACATAAAACACATGGCCGTATTTACAACATAGGCCCACTCTGTTTTTTTGCTTGCTTCATAAGCATTAGGAATACATAACATTCTCTATCAATTTCCGATTGTTAGATTGTATTTTTTTGTTGTTTTCTTGTAACCAATTCTTGTTTTACTATTGCCTTCAATTTGTTCTATAGAAAGACAGTATATTTTATTATACTTAGACCGGCTTCTCGAAAATTGTTGCTAATAGTTCTCGATAATTTATTTAATTTAACTCACTACTAATGGCACTATGTAAGGCAAGCAGCAGATATTAACACATTTTTTACAGAAACAATGGTCAAAGGGTCATGTTTCAATCAAAAGGTCAATGTAGGTAAATTCAAAACTGCATGACATCTACATAAAGTGACAAAGCAGTATCAAAGGCTACAAAATATGTTGTCAGAGTTATCATTATAATGTGTGTAATGTATTTAAAATTATCATTTGTACTGATAATGCAAGTAGAACAATACACAACTGCCACAAATTTATTATTATTACACAAGCAAGCTATCTACAAACTTACCACAATGCCTTCTAAGCTAAGAAGAGGTTATCAAACTACCAAAATAAAGAGTTGTTTTCTTACCTCGGGTCCTCAAATTCTACAAAAGCGAAAGGCGGTCCTTTTCTGTTTTTCAGGTCGACGAAAGTCACTTTACCGAACTTGTAAAATAGGTCTTGAATGTCCTTTGTCCTTATGTCCGGGGGCAGGTTCCCCACATATATCCTGCATTCGTTTCTGTTGCTGCTGCTTCCGCCAGACATTCTTACTATATTTAAGGGCTACAAAGCCTCCTACGAATTATATTCTAAGCTAAATTATATTCTATAAGTGCGGCTTCGGTTCGGCGAATTTGACAAATGAAGATGGCGACATGATGGCGACATTTGCGACCGATGTTGCCATGTAGCAAACTCAAAAGTATCTACAATCACTACATAATAATATTAATAATAAAATAAAGTTTTCCGCCGCCTCTGTCTGTCTGTACGCGATAAACTTTAAAAAAATACCGAATGGAATTATCATACAGTTCTTATCAATGGACGGAGTCTTCAAGATCGTAAAATATTTATACACGGTGTAAGGGACAGCTTAGCAATACCTAAATGGTGGAATCTACTTATAATTATAATCGACTACAAGTAGTTGTTTTTTCTGGAAACGTTATGTTAATATTTACATACAGTATATTGCGTAGGTAGGGCTAGAGTAAGTAAATAACGAAAACCGGAAATGTTTTCGTTATTAACTTACTTTAGCCCTACCTACGCAATGTACTGCAAAACCACACCCCGCAAGTTTTTTCCCCATTCTTCTCTGGAGAACACTGCACCTATGCAAATTGGCACAAAGTTAAAAATGCTAATGTAATTCACTACTTTTCCTTTACAGGGTGTAAAGGACAGCTTAGCAAATACTTAAATGGTGAAATGAAAATTTTTGTGTTTGACTTCGATTTTGTATTTATCTGTCAATCTGTCACCGGAAAATTGTAAAATCATAAAGTTACAGTCTCACTAGTGAAATTAAAATCATCCGCGACATTACAATTTGCGTAAAATTACCCTGCATGAAATTAAGATAATTTAGGTTATGTTAAGCTTTTATTTCGGAAAGGTTGGGTTGCATTAACATAATACAGGGTATAAAGGACAGATTAGCAAATACTTAAATGGTGGAATCTACTAATAACTATCATCAGCTATAAGTTATTATTTTTTCCCGGAGACATCATGTTAAGGAGTTTTCATGTTTTACCTACTTTGGCGCTACGCAACGTATACCGCGCCCCACGCGCGACAACCCGCGCCGCGCTGCTATTCAAAAATTCCACTGGAAAATCATTCAGAACGATTGTCTGAGTCCAGGGTTTCAGTTTTTGCTAAGCTGTCTTTTACATCCTGTATATTAAAAAATTCTGTCAATGTGAAAAAAATTTAAGGCAGTTCACAAAGAACCGAGTGATTATATTTTTACTAAGTAAAATACGGGTTTGAAACTAATTCATAATTTATTTATGACCCAATAGATAATATGTCACCGTTATATCCGACATTAGACATAAGTATCAATCTATATTGAGGTAGTGGCGCTGCCTCTTGTTGATGACCAGTTTGGTCTAGTGGTAGTGGCACTGCCTCTTGATCGACGGGTCCTGAGTTCGATTCCCAGTCAGGGCAAATATTTGTGTAAAAAGCAAATGTTTGTTCTCGGGTCATGGGTACCTATTTGTGTTTGTCTTTATGTGTGTTCCGTTCCGAGGGACCCACATCACAAGGGAAAACATTACTGAGGGCCTTTGAGTGTGTAACGTTTATTATTGTTATTATATCTATAAAAATGAATCACTAAATCTGTTGCTAAGCACAAAACTCGAGAATGGCTGGACCGATTTGGATGATTCTTTTTTTGTTGTGTTCCTTATTGTTACAACCAAGTCTATATAAAAAAATGAAAATCCACCAGGACTATTCCCACGGGAACGAAGTCGCGGGCGGACAGCTGGTGACTCATAAAATACTTATGCCTAATGTCGGTCTGGGTGGATTATGATCTCGTGAATAAAAAATATTAAAAAGGAATGATACGCAAAAGTTTAGAAAAAGTTATATAAACTAATTTATAAAATAATCCACCATACTTAGTTTTCACTATTACATTAAAATACTGACCTATGAAATAGTAGTAGAGTTACGATCATTCTAGTATAGTTGGCAACATTAGCCACGACAGACGGAAAAGGAAATCAAATGTTGAAAAGGTTGTCTATGATAATTTTTCATCCTTGTTTGGTACGTTCGTTTTCCTTAGAGTGAAAGAGATATCTGCAACACATTTTTATTTTTTTATTTTTGATGTATTTATGGTTCTGGTGTTACCCGCTTATAAGTTCTACAGATATTCCATCTTTGTTTCTCAAGAGACAGATTGCTATTGCTGTCCTGTTGTCAAATTAAATTTTTTTCAGGGCTTGCCCACTGTCGTGATTAAATTATGGGATTTTATTGGGATTTCAATAAAATAGTTAATAAAAAACATTTTGCTGGAACGAAAATATCATGAGTCTTTTTATAATCCCTTCTGTTTGGCTGGAAATAAATGTATTGTCAACTTAACTCATTTATTTTTCGAATGCTTTTGAATTTAGAACGCCCTCTGCCGTCAGAGAGAAGAAATCTTCCCTGAAAGAAGCCTGTGAAAGAATCCTCTAGAAAGTAGGCATAGAATCTCCGGTAACAAAATCTTTACGTGAGAATTTGTTCTTATCCCGAAGTAAAAGTGAGTATTTATTTATTTTAATGTGTAATTATTTATCTAAGTTGTTTATTTATATAAAATTCGTCTCAGTGTAATCTATTTCGCGTTTTTTGCAAAATGGTGTGCCAAATGAAGTTTCACATATTTTCGCCTTGCCTACTGAATAAGTGCTGCAAACTGCTAATATTGATTAAACGTTTGCGTTTCTATGACAATAATCTGCATTGTCTGCACGGTGATAACTTGAAAAATTGGGGAGTTGGCAGTTTTTCGTGAATATCCGGGTTCTGTTCGCGTGCGGTCATTGAATCATTATTCCCTTTTGATGACTGGCCTAACTGCAAGTGCTTCTGTTCGAATAACTACTAAATTACCTGTAAAATCCGAGCAAGAAGCCAGGTAACTGCAAATGGTTTTGTTGATGCGCTCAAGTTTGCCAAAGCGCCAGGCATTTAGTAAAGGGCGCGCCGGAGTCCCGGGCTTTGCGCCTGACCTTTTCTGGAGGTTATTTATAGCCCAAATAAGGGGAATAAACAATCAATAACAGGCATCTCCGATGCGGAAGATCTAGTGTTATTGATGTGATAAGGCACTAGGCCTGATAACCTTTTGTAACCTATTGACTAGATCTGAAGTGTCTATTACTTCAACATGTAAGAACATAGTAGTGTTATAGTTTTGGCTGTGGAAGTGTATGTGTGATAGATATATACAAAAGTATGTAATAAGGTTTCTTTTCCGCAGAAAAACAATCGACAAGATGTGCGACCGCAAGGCGGTGATTAAAAATGCTGACATGAGCGAGGAGATGCAACAGGACGCCGTCGACTGCGCCACGCAAGCCCTCGAAAAGTTCAACATTGAAAAGGTGAGTGACCCTGCTGAAACATTTCTGCAAAAATACTGTCACTTGTATGACATGTGTCAATCTAGCCTGATAACAACCATCCACTCTAAATCCATCCCTATCCAGCAAGTCTTAAAGGTGAGATTTGCAAACAAAATTCATAAAATTACATATCAGGCTAGTACCATGAAAAATCAATATCCATACCTGAGGCTGCATACTGCAGGTATTTCTAAATAGTTAATGTAACCGTGACCTTCACAGAGGGCTTGCATGCCTTATGTTAATGGTGTTTTAATACCACACTTAAATTCCCAGGCAAAACTATTTTAGGTACGTAAACTATTCATTTGTACCAATGTGTTGATACAAATTATGATATGATTGGTTTTGTTGCTAAAAAATCCAATTTAGATAGATAGATAAAACATTTATTCAATATATCAATTTGATTTAATATTGTAGCAGAAACAGGAAGGAATTGTTCTTTATAAAACAATTAGACATACTAATTACAGTGTACCTATGGTAGGTGTCATTGAGCAAGTAGACTCTAGGAACATGGATCTTTTAGGAAAGTGGACCTGTTGCGAAGTTGGCCTTTTGGGAAAGTGGGGTCAGAGGGTCATGTTAGGGGCGGAGTGGACCTTTTGGGAAAGTGTTCTTTTCTAACTGCCAATTTCTTGCGCTTTGGGATATTAAATAACTTACTAAACAACAATAGCAATCTTATTTATTATGTTCATTTGGAAAATAAACTGTTATGTTACATAGTTAACATTGTTAGTTTAATACAATGTATATTCATGTTATACTATCAGCTTGACATAAATGATTGATTGATTTATAATACATAGGCCAAGCCATTTATTGAATTCTGGTAGCCAAATTGCTAAGGTATCCAACTTTCCTTTGTAGCTGTCTTTCCATGTTCTAATTTCTCTCATTTTCTTTAAACTCTGACATCAGGGTTAGTCAAGTTCGCAAAACACTTGACTCCACCTACACAATAAGATATCTTTTTACCTACAGTTAAATACGATTGGGTTACTTTGTTAGATCCACTTCTCTTTTCTGTCAGTACTTGTCCTTTGATATTTAAATTGTGCTTAGATGTCTAGTTCTAGACTTAGTTCAATGAAACCCAGCACTTGAACACTGTCATTTTTTCCAGGATATTGCCGCATTCATCAAAAAGGAGTTTGACAAGAAGTACAACCCGACGTGGCATTGCATCGTCGGCCGCAACTTCGGCTCGTACGTGACGCACGAGACGCGCCACTTCATCTACTTCTACCTCGGCCAGGTCGCCATCCTGCTGTTCAAGAGCGGCTAGGCTGCCCCCCACCTCGAGCTCTAAATTTTGTGTTGATAGCTGCGGCAGTATATTCGAGTGTACATCTTTCCCTATGCGTGTTCTCCGGTTCGTGTTAGCTGACCGCGGTTCGGAATGCGGTCGTATACATTCCAGCCCGCGGCACCGGAGCCCGCTCGGTGTATTTATGGAGTGAGTGAGTGTGTGCGTGAGTGCGATGCAGGCAGCTCCGGCACGGGCCTCTTCACCCCCATTTGTTTGAGATGCTGGACATTTCCACATCTACACTTAGTACCGGCGCACTTGATGTTTGTATGTAGCCCTCTCTTCCCTTTGGACCAGTTGATTACATGGCAGGAGCCTCCTGCGATGTAATCCACTATTTAAATGAACCATTAAGTTGGTGATGCGGTTGACCGACCAATGTTGAATCCAAGTTAGCTTCTCTCGCTCTGGTCCATTGTGAAGAGTGTCGTTTGTAACTGTGTTAGCTATACTTTAAGGTTCCATATTGACTTGGTAAAACATTCACTTCTAGTGTATTTATATAAATTTTTAGTTATTATTCCTAGACTTATTACCTAGTATAGCGTAAAAGTCATGTTAGTACCTAACTAAATTAATTGTTTAATTTTCTTTGTTAATACATTCACTGGAGATATTTTCAATACTTCTATTATTAAACTACTTTCTTACAAACCGTAATATTTCGTTTAATTTCAGTTACTGAAAGGGACCCTAACTCATTCCAAAGTGAAACATGTGGACATTATGGTCCGAAAGGGTTTGGCTTACACAAAAAAATTACAAAGCATAAGTTTGCGACATTGAGTTTTCATGTAGATAACGAAAAAAGAAATTCAGTACACACACACACTTAAAAACATTAAGGAACATAAATTACCAAAATGACTACTGCCTAAACTTTCCCAAAATGACCATGGTCTATAATATTTATAACATACTTGAAAGCGAATTAAAAGGTGGTATTTACATAAAAGAAAAAAATTTACAATTAAAGACATTAGGTCCGTATTACAGAGTAGTACGTGCGACTCAGACTCTGATCTATACTTGAGTAATGTTTTTGTAATTTTGTAGGAGAAAGGGACAATCAATACTTAAGTATAGAAAGACTTCTCTAGAGAGCCAGCTACTGCCTCTGGGGCTCTCTTCCACAGAGAAACGCAGCGCATGTCAAGTCGCGGACGGCGAATCCAATCATACTAGGCAAATAAAATTATTCTTATTCTTCTATTATAGATGTGACTTAATCCACGCGCATCTTTCTATCTTTACTAAACCGGTTCACACATGACGTTCTGCCTACCCCGAAAAGAATTATAGGCGCGGGTGATTAGAGCGTTTATCATGAACTTATTATTATATTAAAGATAGAAAATTACTAGATTTAAATTGATGAAAATTCCATGGCGATCATCTGAATCATTTTGCGTCTTGTATCACCGTTTCCCATGCTCCGAAGGGAACTTCCTACCTGTGTTTGATGAAATTCTACTAGACGGCATTTGATAAAATTCTACTTAACGATCTTGATAAATACTTTCCAGCATATTGGGAAGACTTACCTGGGATGTCTCACATTAGGCTACTTACCCCGTACACTTGAATCTCTGTCTACCCCAGTCTGGAATAATTTAGCTTAACATTCACTAAAATCTTGACGTGCTTTGGACTATGCTGCGACTGCTTAGTAACTTAAAAATAATATAGATAAAAAAACCGCGAACATCCTATGTTACAAACTTGCAAACTAAAAACCACAGCCGTAAAATATTTTACACGATTTTGTTTCTTATTGCAATTGAGATAGAGGCCGAATTGTAACGCAAGTGTAAAGTTGGAAGAGTACTGTGCGCAAGTTTGTTTTGCACGCGTTTTGTCGCTTTTTTGGGGGAGAACAAGGACTATAAATGTTGGTGGGAATCCTGGTGGGAAACAGTCGAGCCGTGGTCATCACGGCTTACTAACCTCAAATTTAAAACAAATTGGCTATTGAAGCCAGTAGTTTTAGTGTAGTGGGAGAAAAAACACTGTAAGTACATTGACATATTATATTTCCTTTTGTGATTTCTTGTTTGTTTTTAAATTTAATTACCTACGCAAAAACTTTAAAGTCGATGGTTGTTCGCGAGATTTATGTCTGCGTTGTGGGCAAGAGAGTTTTTTAAAAAGTTTTTTGGCCTCCCGCTCGGATCCCCTCGTTCCAACTAAGTAGTATGGGTTGTATGTGTGGAGGGGTGCAAACCATGTCACGCAATAAAACCTAATGGACGATACTCAATACGCCGTCCAAGTGGTTACGTTCTGGGCCGCAACGTTATAGTTACTTGGCATCGACTCGCTAAGAAGAAGAACTGTTGTGATACCAGCATTGAGCACATAACTTATGCCTTTGTGCTCGATTATACCAGTCTCTACCAACTTTCCATCGTATCATTCTAGTAAACCAAAATGAGTACCGACGCAAAGAAGAACCTCCTTCTGTTCTTCGACCGTCCGACGGAGCCATGCTTCATGCAGAAAGGCGACGACAAGGCTGTCATCCAATTGCCTGACAACTACTACGTAAGTTTCACATTGTTTATCTGCAAATTATTAGAATTTCACAGTATAAAAAGTTTTTTAAAATAATGTAACTGGGATATAGGTTGAAATAACTCTAAAATTATTTAAAAAAATTATCGCCTCCGACACTCATCGTGTGTAACGGAACGGCTGAACCAATTTTCATTAAATATACTTAGCATAGAATCATCTCAATTAGGTACGTCAGCTTTCAAACAAAAATTCGCATTAAAAGCGGTCCATTCGTTTAAGAGCTATGGTGCCACAGACACACAGATACCCAGTTAAACTCATCAAACTTATAACACTCCTTTTTTATTAAAGGTTAAAAATCACAGAAATTAGCAAAAGCGCCTTGCTAAATACATATAGCAATGTAGTTACGATGAAAAAAATTGAAAATATTTTTTTTTGCTTTTGCTTAATTATCAGGCGCTTATTTTTTAGAAATGTAGAGTCGGCGAGTCACAATGAATAAGAGTTGCCATGGCCACATTTGGGCCTAATATTGTAATAAGGAAAAAAAGCCTTTGTCTCGAAAAGCAGAAGAAGACAATGAATAACAATTAATTTAATAAACAGGGTTCAGGGACAATAAGAGCTATATATTTTTGTTAAAGCGCCGCCGTTCTATTCCTTAACTAGCTTTCTGCCCGAAACTTCGTTCTTTTGAGAATTTGAAAAAAATTATGTAGCCTATGTGTTAATTCAGGGTGTCAGCTACCTCCACACCAACTTTTATCAAAATTGGTCCAGCCGTTTGAGCGTGAAGGAGAAACAAACATCCATACGTCTTTACAAACTTTCGCGCTTATAATATTAGTAGGATGACTCATCGGATTTTCCGTTTACAGCCAGATAAGTACAAGCAAGTGACAAGTTCCCTGGGCAACCGGTTCGGCAATGACGCCGGGCGCTCCATCCCGGTGCGGAGTATCGCCCTGCCAGATCTGGCCATGCCCATGGAACTGGCATACAATGAACAGTTCTCTCTGTTCGTCCCCAAACATCGCAGGATGGCTGGGAAGCTGATTGACATCTTTATGGGTGAGCTTTGAACATGTTTATCAATTGGGTCAGTCAGAAAATTATTTGACACACTAACTTATTTTTGCCCTGTCCCTAAATACTGTCTTTGTATTGTGTCAGATTCCATTGTAAGTATGGCCAAGGAATATTTACGACCTACGATTGAGATTTTAAAATATATAGGTACTATTAAGAGTTTGCCGTAGGTAGGAGCAGAAGGCGGGAGGTATCATACAGGCACAGCCTTTTCAATTAAATTGTAGTGTAGGACCTAGTCTTTTTTGTAGTGTAAGTAGTCTTTTTCTTTAACCCGCGGCCCCCCGAGTAAGGATTCACGACCCCCAGGGGGGGCGACATAGGCTACATTTACACGCGATCGAAATCGCGGCGGTTAAACTTCTAATTTATTTTTATAATCTATATTGTAGTATCACATTATTAGCCCACACTGCATCTGTTTCTCTCTTACCATCTCTAAGGTATGGAAGAGATCCCTTCAGGAATAGGTCCGCCATTGCATACAGCTATGTTTCTTTTGTATTAGTCTGTCTGTACAAATATAACAAATATAAAAAATTTGAAATGATTTATTTTTGTCTTACATATTCTTAGTCTAATTAGGCAGCGGCCTCCTTTTAGGCATGAGAATGCCTGGGCCAGGAGGCCCCGCTCTTCTTTAAGATACAATTCTTATTTACATGTAATGACAATTTAGATATGCAATGTGTATTTTGTGTGTGTGTATGTATCTATGTATGCAACATACGATTGCTAACATAGATGGTCTATAGTAACAAACGCGATGATGTTACTTCTGTGTACAGGCATGCGTGACGTGGACGACCTGATGTCCGTCTGCTCGTTCTGCCAGCTCCGCATCAACCCCTACATGTTCAACTACTGCCTCTCCGTCGCCATCCTACACAGGTAACTTAGCATCATCAGTGTCAATGGCATCTTAGCGTCCTAAAAGTATTAGGTTAATCTTTTACGAATTTCAAAGTAGTACCTGCAAATTCAAATTAAGACATTTATTGCTTCGTGAGTTTAACAGTTCTTGTAAGGTTATAAGTACGAATCCCGCGCTTATTTTAAACTTCAAACGCACGGACTACAGGTTGGGCAGTCAATACCTATAGCAAGTACCTTACTTGTAAGGGTTCGTAGGCTGTAGATGAACTATTTTGATGTTGTAATAGAGTTTTAAAGGAGTATTTAGACCAGTTGACAATACAGGAAGACTTTATACATAGACGCGTGTGGAGGGTAGATAACGATACGCTTCCTTCCCGGATCGAAAGAACACTAGACGTAAAATAATAGTTGCTAAAGTCCATAAATAATAACGCTATTATACTTGGAATGTTAGAGAACTAAGTAATTTGAAAATCTAGAATCTAGAAAAATCTAGTCATTCTAAAAATCGAGAGCTTGTATTTCGCCGCCACTTGAGCTTGACGGCTGGTTTGGTTGAGTGGTAGTAACCCTGCCTATTGATAGACGGGTTCTGGGTTCGGTTCCCAGTCGGGGCAGACATTTGTGTAAAAAGCAATGTTTTTTCTCGAGTCATGGGTGTTTCTGTTTGTCATCAGGGAAAATCGTAATGTGGGCCTTTGAGTTGTAGCGTTTATTTATTTATTTGTTTCCAGGGATGACACCAAAGGGCTGAGCATTCCGACCTTCGCGGAGTCGTTCCCCGACAAGTTCATAGACCCGAAGGTGTTCCGCAAGGCTCGGGAGGTGTCCACCACCGTCTCTGATGGGAGCAGGGTACGTCTGGTATACATTCATCATTGTCTTTATTTATAAACAGGGCTTTAGGTAAATCTCTTTCAAACTCTCGGGTGGTTAATCAGTCCATGAAACTGAACAACCTCCCTAAGGAACATAGGTCAAAATACGAAAAAAAAATTTGATCTCCCATACAAAATGCGCTATATATGCTGATAAAGTTTTTTTTTTCAACCTACCTCAACATTTTTTTTTTTCGTATTTTACCTATTATTGGGGGAGAGTTGTTCAATGTCGTGGACTGATTAACCACCCGAGAGGTTGAAAGAGATTTACCTAAAGTCCGGTATATAAAAATGAATCTCTATTTCCCTTGGTCATCGCATCACGCGTGAACGGATGAAACAATTTCACTATTCTTTTTTTGTTGTGTTTATTATTGTCAGAAGGTTCTTATGAAAAAAAAAATAAGAAAGATGAGCGAAAAATTAGAAAATTTAAGACAGAATAACGCCTGTTGGGTCAGCTAGTCACAAATAATTTTCAGGGGAAGAAAATTGTTCGGAGCGAAAGGGACTTGAACCCACGACTCCAGGATTAGATCTCTTGGTGCTACAACCAACTATGGTGCCTTCAAGTCAAGCGGCGAAACTCATTCTCTTGCTAAGCACATTACGTCGTGCTTGTATGTTAGCGCCATCTGTGTCTCGTACGGAGAACTACAGACTCATACCACTTTTTGCAAAGCAGCAGCTCGAGCATGATCGTGACAAAATCGCGCGGCACGTCACTCGGCTGACGGTGAAACTTCACTTTGATTGCGCGAGGGTTCCGCGAAAAGGCTTTCTCGCCCCTGGCGTTGTCAATGTTGACATTTTGACATAGGACACCGTGGTGAATTACGCATTCACCATCGTATTCGAGCTGCGTGCGTATACAGTAAGTCTGTAAGACGGATGCGAGAGTTTTGATGTAGAATGGCTCTCACCTTGTTTCATTTTATTACGCAACTTGTTTCATCTGATTACCGTCACAATTTGTGTTAAACGTGACATCTAGTGGTTCTAAAACCAATGATGCTCTGCCTACCCCGTTAGGGATTATATAGAGTGAACGTATGTATGATATAAATGTTCCTTTCCCAGATGCCGCTAACGATCCCGCAGAACTACACGGCATCAGAGCAGGAGCCGGAGCAGCGGGTGGCGTACTTCCGCGAGGACATCGGCATCAACCTGCACCACTGGCACTGGCACCTCGTCTACCCGTTCGAGTCGTCGGACCGCGCCATCGTCAACAAGGACCGACGCGGGGAGCTGTTCTACTACATGCACCAGCAGATTATTGCCAGGTATTCCTTCATCGACGAGAAACATACGTCTTATTGCTGAGCTGTAGATGGATTCGCTATCCCAAAGAGAAGCGCTGTCGGCCGCGAGTAAAGTCGGGGTTACATTGTGATTCTTTTTTACCAGCCCATCTACGTACCCACCGAGGGGCACGGGCCTCCCTTCGAAACACGAAGGGGTTTTAGGCCATAGTCCACCGCTGGCCCAATGCGGGTTGGTGGACCGCGCGTCTTTCGATCATGGACGGATTTCATCCCGATGTTTTCCTTCACCGTTGAGCAAGTGATAATTAGAAATCCGTAGATACATAAATCCGAAAAGACGAATTTAGTGGTACAGGCCCGCACCAGGATTTGAACCCACGGCCTTCGGATTACAAGTCTGGCTGATTACCAACTGGGCTATCACCGCTTATTGCGAAATTAGTGGCATAAAATTAGTTTTGTATGTAAATCTTCCTAATAAAAAAAATATATATATATAGCGAGCCGAGTGGCCCTTTATGTAATAACCCTACAACTTCGTATAAACCCTAACCTTATTCGTGCAGGTACAACATGGAGCGGCTGTGCAACGGGCTGGCGCGCGTGCGCCGCTACACCGACTTCCGGCAGCCCATCGAGGAGGGGTACTTCCCCAAGCTGGACTCGCAGGTCGCCAGCCGCGCCTGGCCGCCCAGGTATACACACTTTACAAGTCATTAGTCACTACATACGACATACTTAAGCTCTCGTATTTGTCCAAAGGTGGCATTTCACTTGGCGTTGCGTATTCGCGTATTTGTTCTATTCGGCCAAAAATACCATGTGTGGAGGATTTATTCGTCTATATTTGCACAAATACGACAAACACGCAAATAGGCAAATACGCCGATCCGTTCGCTTGTCGGTCTTTGAGCACACATCATAGGACGCAATATGATTATTAGACCTTATTTGCTGTTGGCATCCCAAGTGAGGACGGCGTATTTGTGCCGTTCAGACTATGTACAAATATTTGGACAAATGCGGCGAATACGCTACGCGAACACGCAACGCCAAGTGAAGTGCCACCACAATATCAAAAGTACCTAAGTAATATAACACTTTAAACTTTCGTAATTTGAACACATAATTAAATACTAAAACGGGTCTTAATTCGCGTATATATGATGATGACCCAGTTAGACAGTTGTTGTGGTTCGACCCGCAGTGAATTTGATTAGGTACACTGAGGGTAGTTTCACGACTGATGACGATTCCGATGCCGGCTTGCTGAAACAGAAACAGTCTACCCGTGACCACGGCGCGTGCGACCGCGTCGAAACAAAGGGAAATAGGTAAATCATCATTACGCGATTTTAAACCCGTTTTAGTATTTAAATACTTAAGCAATGACAAAACACGCGCCTTTCGCTTCCTCTACATTAAAAATTCGCATTACACATGCTCGAATACGTCACTTGTTTTTGTTCAATACAGCACAAAGGACCTTCCAGGATTTGCTTGGGACGATGTTACATAAACTGACGTTTTCCGTACATTGCTAACAACTACAAACATGTATATGTCACCGTAAGATCATGAACTTCGTAAGTTTATAATCTTACTCGCGAGATTATAAACTTTTTCAACTCTATTTGTTCGGATGTCAGCTAAAGATGGTGGCGAGTGACGCATTACATTCAACCAATCACCGTGCAAGGTGCGTTCCGTTCCGTACAAGCTATACCAGTGTATAATTTCACGGTTTCTGGCAGTGAGATTATAAACTAACGGAAAATAATAAGTTAAATTGTGAACTGTTGATACAGGTTCACAATTTTTCTATAGTTTATAATCAAGCGAGTAAGACGGAGTAGGCGAGTAACTTACGAAGTTCATGATCTTACGGTGACATATACATATATCCTTTACACTCTGTACATATACATATATTATTACGTTTTCGCCTAGTAGAGCGCCCGCCTCTGATTCATCCAACTACACCAACAACACCATATTTTTCTTTTGAGAGCATATCTTGTTTTATAATTTTAAGACATCGCCTTCGATTTTTTTCTAGCTTTAAGACTTCATAGCTAAAGGCTGTCAGCTAATTGAGTTGAGGTTTTAGGGCAGTTTTTCTTTATTAGGAGATGAAATGGTTTTCCCTTTGTTTCTCGGGGAAAATTGATTTCAGTGTCTGATCTTAAAATAATGAATCCAGGTTCTCGGGCACAACGATCCGCGATCTGGACCGTCCGGTGGACGTGATCAAGATTGACGTGGGCCAGCTCGAGACTTGGAGGGATCGCTTCATCGCCGCCATCGAGAGCGGGACAGTTATCCTGGTAAGTGGCCAACACTCAGTTGCAGAGACGTACATTTTTGAAGTGAAAACTTCTTTAGTGGCACAACGCCGCCACTTTTTGGATGGGTAAAAAATATTTAACTCGCGTCAGGGTCACGTGACCCTGATCGAAAATTCGTAAGACGGAGGGGGAAGTGAAAACTTCTTAGACCGCAAGGAAGTAATACATGTTCAAGTTTTCACTTCTGCCGGCACTCCCGGAGTGCAACCCGTTGTTTTTTTTACAATTTTGTTTTGTGATATATTTATTTATCTATATCTACACTAATATTATAAAGAGGAAAGTTTGTATTTTCGTATGTAACGAATAAACTTAAAAACTACTGAATCGATTTGAGAAAATTCTTTCGACATTAGAATGCTGCATTATCCCTGAGTAACATAGGCTATATAATTTTTCCGAATTCCCACAGGAACGAACCCGGGCAGAATACTAGTTATTTATAAAGTTATTTGTTTTTATTTGTTTTACTGTTACTTTACTTTGTATTATTAGGTGCATTTATTAAAGTTTAATGAAGTTTCCTCGACAAGTAACGCCATCTGTGAGGTGGCTTTAAGTTCTACTTTCTTTACATACAATTTCCCAAATAAAATTTCGAAAAAACATTTTCGACTTCTCATACTAAGGCAATCAATTTGATGATGACTCAATTTGTATGAAGAGTTAATTATTTTTTCACATTTCGGCCTATGTTCCTTAGGGTAATTGTTCCCTTAAGTGGGCAGTGGCGTGCATTCCATACAAGCAGAAAAGCAGTGCCTACCCTAGGGTATTCAAGGAACATTAAAACAAAAATTAAATATATAATGTACACTAATGATCACAGAATCAAACGAATATACGTACGTAATTTACTTTACGTATATTTTACTAAATCACGTTATCTACATTATATTTTTACCGAATTTAAACTTTTTCAAAACAGCGCCATCTAGTTCCTAGTAAGAAGAGAGAGCCGTGCCGCTCGCCGCCGCTAGATGGCGAAGCTTATAAGCACTCGTTTGAAATGCCTTTTTTGTTGAAAAATGCTGGCTTCTGATTGGCTGTTTCGCCTCCCCCGCGAAAAATTAACGAACTGATTGTATGGCGAAAAAAGCTCTGCCTTTATAGCGATGCTACCAAATTGAGAAGTGTCAATATTTGGTAAGTTTGGAAGGGAAGGGCTGTTTTTAATTTTGCGGCATTTTTTTCATATGGGATTGTTTTTCTTTTGCAACTACGAACGAAAACTTTTGCAAATTATTGTTTTATCAGTTTATAGTTATTATTAGACATTTGTTTAGAACAAAATGAGTACAATAAGTTTTGAAAAGTGTGGTGATGATGTTTGTTTGCCGAAACTGCGTAATTTTTCAAGTTTACCATTTCAAGAAAAAGTAAACATTATCGCAAAAGGCCGAGTAAGACATTTTAATACTAAAATATACGACATTCATAATAATTGGCTCACGGGCTGTGTGCATAGGTACTAACCGCTTATTTGTGTTCCGTGCATTTTTAAAAGTTTGGAAGCACAGGTTATTTTGATTTGAATAACCTTAAGTTGTTTTAACTAACATTCTAAAATCTTAATAATTTTCATCACTAAAAGTTCACTGCCTACCTTGTCTAAAATGTCTATGCACGCCACTGTAAGTGGGCTAGTTCACATCATTAATTTTCGCTGATACAGGGCTTTAGGTAAATCTCTTTCAACCTCTTGGGTGGTTAATCAGTCCATGAAACTGAACAACTTTCCCCCAATAATAGGTCAAAATACGAAAAAAAAATTGATCTCCAATACAAAATGCGCTATTGCTGATGAAGTTTGTATGGGAACTCAATTTTTTTTTTCGTATTTTGACCTATTATTGGGGGAAAGTTTTTCAGTTTCATGGAATGATTAACCACCCGAGAGATTGAAAGAGATTTACAGCCCTGTATAAAGTCAACTGCAGCTCGAGCACGATGGCGACAAATTCGCGCGGCACGGCACTCGGCTGACGCTGAAACTTCATTTTGACTGCGCGAGGGACCCACGCATAGGCTTGCTCACCCTCTGGCGTTGTCAATGTTGACATTTTGACATAGGACCGCGGCACATTACGCGCGCCACTACCATCGTACTCGAGCTGCAGATATTTTAATTGACGTGAGGGTCTTGCTGTATCATGGGCGAAAGGCTGACCACCTCTCACCATTACACAACATGTTCCATCTAACAACCCTCACCATTTGTGTCAAACGTGGCATTAAGTGGTTTTCTAGAACCACTGATGCTCTGCCTACCCCATTAGGGATTACAGGCGTGAGCGTATGTATGTGTATGTATGCATATTTAAATTGCCATCAAAATACAACGCTGCTGTTCAGTTTTACTCTAGTATGACCATTTTCAACCTTCTCGCTCATGCCATAAACACCCGATCCCCCCTCTTTATACACCGATGGCTACGAGTCCTTCTGTAATAAATGTACTAAATGTCCTTCAGCAAGGCAACCGCACCCGCCCCCTGGACGAGGAGACCGGCATCGACGTGCTGGGCAACCTGATGGAGTCGTCCATGATCAGCCAGAACCGCTCCTACTACGGCGACCTGCACAACATGGGCCATGTCTTCATCTCCTACGCGCACGACCCCGACCACCGACACTTGGTGAGGACTTTTTTTATACTCCTGATAAAAAATAAGAAAGTATGTATGTAAATCCTTTATTGTACAGAGGCCAGCGCATCAGGTTACTCCATTTTCATTGCAAAACTGCTCTGATTACAACAGCACAGAGTGCATGCGTGTGGTAACATGAGTTGCAGCCGTCCGTACAGCAAAATTACAAAGCAGACACTGATTAAAAAACATAAAGTAACATTTGGTATAAAGGCGGTTTTATCCTAGAAGGAGATCTCTTATTAATATTGGGACATTGATTTTGACCACAAATTCGATATATATTTACATGAGTAATTCATTATAATATATTTACATATGAATTACTTGATATTCATTGCTATTGCACAAAATGATTTTAACTAACGAGGTAAATCAAATAAAGCAACGTAAGACGAATCATCCTTTAGTCCCACAGGCTTACAATGAATCCTATAGTCCCATAAGCTTACAATGTGACAGGCACTTAGCCACCAGTCTCTCACCAATGTTAAAATATAATTTAATCTAATAAAAGGGATGTTGACTAATTTTTTTTATTGTTTATCTTGAAAAGGAACTGAATCCAAAACCCAAAACCGAAATAATTTTTGAAAACTATTTAGAAATAAAAAAGTCACAAGCTATTAAATTTCAATAGAGGGGGAAACTGTCAAACAACGAAAAAGAGATGCACTTACAGGCATATGACGTCACCGCCATTTGTTTGCGTAGGTAAAAAAGAGATAGCTAGCTCTCCCCACAAAACGAGATAGCTAGTCCTTACGTTAATATAAATGCCAATAACCTTGTTCGTTTATAAACTAATTTTAATGCTGTTTTCGGATATTAATATATTTCTAGCATAATTTTTTGTTTCACATACAATAATTCATAAAATCAAACACTGTCAACATCCCTATTGCTAAAGCCTTATGTACACTTAACATTGTTGGGAGAAATAAAAATGATTATTTAAAATGATTATTTATTTTGTTGAGTAGGAACAATTCGGCGTGATGGGTGACTCAGCGACGGCCATGCGGGACCCCGTGTTCTACCGCTGGCACGCCTACATCGACGACATCTTCGTACTCTACAAGAACAAGCTCACGCCGTACACCGCCGAGACGGTAATATTAATACTTTTTATTTATTTATTTATTGTTAACCAACTTACATTTACAAGCTAAATCCAAACATGAAAACTGTCCTATAATGAAACTCTTACTGCATTTGAAAACATGTTTGCAAATCCTGTAAGTATAGTTTTTTTAGGTTAGGTTATGTAAGTATGTTAACACTTTATTGCACGTAATAAAAATTACAAAACAAAAGAGATGGATACAAAGAAAACTATATACAAAGGCGAGGTTATCCCTTTATATAAAGGGATAAGCTCGGGTTATTTTATAACAACATAGACGCTACACACTTAAAGGCCAAGGTTTTTCCTTGTGTCGTGAGTCCCTTGAAGCACACACAAAGACAGATACAAACACCCCTGACCCGAGAACAAACATCTGCTTTTTCCAAAAATATTTGCAACGATTGGGAATCGAACTCAAGGGGCCTTGAGTTCGATTCCCAATCGTTGCAAATATTTTTGGAAAACGCAGATGTTTGTTCTAGGGCTACTACCACCTGAATTCATCAGAATGATTCTGAATCCGTTTTTATGACTTAGCAAACTTTTAGCTTTCTACAGGACATTATTTAATCCATAAAAGCGATTAGTAGAACCTTCCCATTTAAAATAATGTAACTAGGTACGTGTGAGCCGACAATATTCGTTTCTTCTGTCAGTCGCAAATGTCCCTTCCCAATATTAAGAGAGGTTTTGGGAAGATTGGTCTCTTGGTCACCCTGGGGGACTTCGCTAGACTATAAGGCACAATTGCATTTTGAGAAGAGGGGACCGATCGCATTTTGAGAAGCGAAATACACGTAAGTAAATGTTATTCTGTTGCTCGAAAACTTAACACGTCTTATTGCTAACAGCTGGACTTCCCCGGAATCCGCGTGTCCTCAGTCGGCATCGAAGGCTCCGGCGGGGCCAACACCATCCGCACCCAGTGGGAGCAGTCCACCGTGGAACTAGGGAGGGGCCTCGACTTCACCCCCCGGGGCTCCGTGCTGGCCCGGTTCACTCATCTACAGCACGATGAGTTCAACTACGTGTGAGTATTGTCTACACCCTTGCTGACTTCTTAGCGTGAAGGTATAGAAGGCTGAGAGTATGGCTGACTCTGGCTTATTTTAACGACTATAGAAGTACAGGGGAGAAGGTGCTGTAAATTGGTCTTTTTATAATTCTACAATGATATGGCAAAATTGTGTTTCCATTGCCTCCTATGTAATAGATAATTAATTTTCATGTTGTTTTTTGGAATACTATTAACCTATACAATAACGCCTTAGAAGGAAAGTGACTAATAAATTAGGACCTTATATATATTGTATGGTGTGGTATAAGATGTGTAACATATAATAATTATGGAATATATGTGTAATAAATAAAACCTTATTGTATGACACTCAAACACACTCACACACGTAAACATTCACACACGTACACACTCACACACACACGTACGCACTATATTCTTACTAAACGCTCTTCCTGGTTAAGTCACTGGTGTCTTAGCACTGAACCACTGACTTTTATAACACAGGTTTTCCTAGCATAAAGGTCAGGGAATATTGTTATTGTGTACCCCATCAAAAGCCATTGTTTACTATTGTACTAGCTTTATACGTTCCTGTACGTGTTTATACTTTAAGAGGCTTAAATTAATTATTATTATTATAATAATAGCGATATTGGAATATAGGGGGCAACGTAATACAAATTTTGACTTGCCGTGCAATGCATTTCAAAAAGGCCTAATAGGGAGGTAGGTACTTAGAAAAGTTGAATGACCGGCTATGAGAAGTCTTTTTTCTGAGAATTTACATTTCTTGGGGAAAGTTGTTATGTTTCATGGGTAGATTCACCCTCTAAATTATCACTAGCTAATTTATAGCCACCTAATTATTCTTCTTATCATGTATAGTCAAGTGTGTGGCGAACTTGCCTAACCCCGGTGTCAGAGCTTTCAAACCGCACAATGGTCTCTGACTTGGTTTTAACGACTGCAGTCAATCGACAACAGCCGGGACCGACAGCTTAACGTGCCCTCCGAAGCACGGAAGGCTGGTGATAAATTGCTACCTGGGTCACCCATCAAAGTCAAGTCAAATCAAAGTCATTTATTTGCCAGAAACATGGTACAGTTGCCAATAGAATAAGAGTTTTCCGACATGCTTTGCCCTTAACTATAAGGCGTGCAAATATTTAATAAAATATAAATAATAATTATAGCTAGTTCCCTGCCTCTGTGTACGTCGCTTAACCTCACTGATCGGTTGAGATCAGCGAGCGTCACTGTGCTATGAGAGCATGTCACCTAATTGAAACAGTTTCTCACGTTCTTCGCTCCCCCAGGATCGAAGTGAACAACACCAGCGGTAACTCCACAATGGGCATGTTCCGCATCTTCATGGCCCCCACGGTGGACGAGGCGGGCGCTCCGCTCGGCGTCGAGGACCAGCGCCGGCTGATGGTGGAGCTGGACAAGTTCCAGCAGGGGTGTAAGTATACTTCAAGATACAAGACATTTATCTATACTAATATTATAAAGAGGAAATATTTGATTGTTTGTTTGCATTGAATAGGCTCCGAAACTACTGGATCGATTTGAAAAATTCTTGGATGGACATAGGGTTCATGATTTTCTCGAATTCCCACGAGAACGAAGTCCCGGGAGGAAAGCTAGTTAGTCAATACAATTGCAGGTTTTTTGTAAACTTTGTTTGGAATTATTAGATTTTGATACCCCTTTTTAACGTCTTAGAGGATGAATTTTGAAAAACGCAGAAATACGGGTGTCACAAATTGTGTTAAAGAGTACTATTAGGTACCAAGTTTCAAGTCAAGTAAACCATGTCTTTTTTTCCATATAAAAATTTTGATTTATTTTCATGATTCAGACGATCTAGCTTGAATTTTTTGTATGCAACGCTATAAAACAAAAAATCGGGTCTGTTAAATTTTTATAAAGTTAACGTAAAACAAAATTGCGTACTGATTAAAAAATAACGTGGTAGGTATAATAAAATTGGAGGTCCTGAATTCCTGATTCTCTGACTCATCATTTACCAAGCACTAAGAAAGGATTTTTCGAAATTCAATCCCTAGGAGGGTGTAACGGGTATTCAAAGTTTGTATGGAGAAAACAACTTTCTTGGACATTTTAAATCGAAACTTCATCGAGATATATCTTGAAGCAAATAAACGGACACGTGTTTCGCGATTTTTCGAAAATCATCTCCTAAGGGGTCAAGAATGAAATGTGGTACTAAAAGAGTTCTTTACGCGAGCGAAGCCGCGGGAAAAAGCTAGTTTTACATAAAACACTACAACACAAAGTGACACTGCCTCTTGATCGATGGGTCCTGGATTCGATTCCAGAGAAAATACTTGTTTCAAAAGCAGATGTTTGTTCTCGGGTCATGGGTGTTTGTGTCTATCTTTATGTTTGTTCCGAGGGACCCACGACACAAGGGAAAACCTTAGTGTGGCGCTTTGAGTGTGTAGCGTTTTTATTTATTTAATTTATGTCAGTGACCTAAAACCTTTGCGAATCTCGTTATTTTTGATTCGATCGTGTAAAGAAACTCTCGTCGGACTGAGGGCCCGTGCCCCTCGGTGATGACGTATGGGCTAGTAAAAAAAAAATGACACCGTTTCTCCCCAGTACGTCCAGGAAACAACACAATCCGGCGCCGCAGCGCCGACTCCTCAGTAACCATCCCGTACGAGCGCACCTTCCGCAACCAGGCGGACCGGCCCGGCGACCCGGGCTCGGCGGAGGCGGCCGAGTTCGACTTCTGCGGCTGCGGCTGGCCACAGCACATGCTGGTGCCCAAGGGGAACCAGCAGGGGTACCCCGTCGTACTGTTCGTCATGGTCTCCAACTGGACTGAGGATCGAGTAAGTTTTTTTAAAAAAAAGGGTAACTTTAAGACCAAGGTCATAGATGAGGTCGACGATGGAGCGAGTTAACCCAGAAACTGCCTATAAAGGCACTGGTACTCCCACGCACCGACGGAACACAGCAAGCTGTTTGGCGTCGGACTTCGGTAGGAGGGTGGTCGTGAACCAGACGGCCCTTTACAGAGCCTACCACACCGCATGAGACCATAGGACGACACCTTTTTTAACCTCCGAAATAAAAGAGGGGTGTTATAAGTTCAACTTCTGCAGCTGCGGTGCCCAAGGGGAACCAGCAGGGGTACCCTGTCGTACTGTTCGTCATGGTCTCCAACTGGACTGAGGATCGAGTGAGTTTCTTTTAAAAGAGGGGTGTTAGTTCGACTTTTGATCGTTTTAACGTGCCTTCCGAAGCACGGAAACGCTCGCGATACATTCTTTGGTCACCCATAGAGTTCCTAATCCCTGTATAAATCGCTTAACCTTACTGATCGGTTCATATCAGTGAGCGCCAGTAGGCTACGAGATGAAAGATGATTAAATTCAATTCTTTGAAAATTTATTTCCACAAATTAGGTGAAGATATAATAATAATAATAATATAATATAATAATATAATATAATTTATTTACGTAAAACTTAAGTCGAAATACAGTAAAATGTAAAATAAACAGTATGTGTACTAGGTATTTAAAATACGATTTTGAAGCACTTAGATATCATGACCCCACACACCCCTAGGCCCCCTTCATTAGAAAAGTTCCATGACGAAATACTATTTAATTTTTGTGTAATAATTACCTGTTTTTGAAAAACGTAAAATACAATATTTAATATTATATTTAATGTAATTATGATAATTACTCAATTATAATTACTTAATTATAATTGCTAGTCTCAAATATTACTTGAATTATATACATTACAATACAGTTAAAGTACTTTTATTGACGGTGTATGTTTAATTCTAAATAAATATGAATATGAACAGGTTGATATAATTTATTATTATTATGTATTTGTTTGTCTGTGTTTTAGTTTTAGTGTTAGTTGAATAAACTTTTTCTATTCTATCTTCTATGGATGAAGCCTGCGAATCTGGCACTTCTCCGCAGTCTATGGCACACCTACTGACATGCCCCAGTGAGTCCTGACTCCTGTACTTGCGAAGACCTCTACAAGGCCACAGATAACGCAGTCCGCGTGGCTGAGTACTGGTCTACAAAGATTTTGCCTTAGGTCGACACGATAAGAAGAAGAATTCTATGATAAAAACTATCCATCTTCCTTCCACCAGATCGAGCAAGACACAGTAGGCTCATGCAACGACGCAGCCTCCTACTGCGGCATCCGAGACCGTCGGTACCCCGACCGGCGCCCCATGGGGTACCCGTTCGACCGGCGCGCCCGCTCCGGGGTCACCACACTCACCGACTTCCTCACCCCCAACATGGGGGTACGGGACTGCTCCATACGCTTCACGGACGCTACGCGGCAGAGGGGGCAGCAGGGGTAGGTAGCGGGTGAAGGGGGGGAATGGGGATTTTTCTGTGAAATGAAATGAATTTATTTCCAAGAGTAGTAGTTTAACAAGGTGTTAATTTTACAAAATATGTCCTGTCACTCAAATTTTCGGTGTACGAATATTATTGTACATAAATATTATAGTAAGACATAATAATTATAATTTCAAACACAACTTAATGTGATTTTTGGAAAAAAATTAACAGACTTATTTCCTAAATGCAAAAAAGAATCATATTAAACTATTAATTGGTAAACAGCCGATCTTTCATAGAAGAAAACGGAGGTATTTTGTTGGTATTTTATGTGCTAAAAAGAAAACAACAACAGAAAAGTGGTCTTATGAAGATTTTGATTTATCCCAGGTCTGTCTAGTACAGGGGTGGCCAACTAACTACTAACGAAACCCTGTGCGATCTACCAATTACATACTTCTTGAAATCTTAAATGAAACAACATAGTTCAGTACACAATAATGAAGTATTTTTTTTTTAATTATATTAAGAGAAAAAACTTAAATATGACATGTTTTTTATTTTTTTACCTTACCACGATCGACTGGACTAACAGTCGCGATCGACCGGTTGGCAACCCCTGGTCTAGTAGCTATCGATTCATTCAAAAAATTAAAAAAGTTGGTCTAACTACCTTCAAACAAAATTTTCATTAATCTTATTAAACTTACATAACTATGAAAATACTAAGAAAATGATTTTTTCATAAATGAAAATTTAATTTTAAATAATGCTAATCCCAATTAAGAAGAATAACGCTATTTTACACAAATGTTTAGCAAATTTTGTTTTATTTACTAGGTACACAACGCAAACAGATAGCCAGTACATACAAAGTAGAATATTACATTTAAAACTAATTTTCTGAAAACGAAACTACCAAAATTCATTTCATTCCCCACTCTCCCCCTCTCCCCGTATTTATTAGAACCATTAACAACAAAAGAAAACAAATTTCCTTTCCTAGATGGGAAACATCAAATCTCCAAGTTGAGCCTAATGAAGAGACACAGGCAACAAACAATTCTGAGTACCTTACCGTAGACTTAGAGCAGTCTCCTACAATCCCTGAGCCCTTAGCTGCTAGAAGCCAAGGTCCAGAGCCCTTAATATCCACAATCCAGGGCTCTGAACCCTTAACTCGACCCTCTAGACAAGCGTGTGGTTGTCAGGAGTACTATAGCCCGGCAGACATTGATGCTCTGATTCGTAAGCCGTACTACTATCAAGGTTGCGACTCTTGCGCAGCTAAGCGGAGATATCCTTAACTATCGGCCATTTTGTGCGATTCTGTGGCAAGGACGAATTTGATTTAACTGAGAAAAAAAGGCATTTTAAAAGAGTAAAAACTTTTTAATACTTTTTCTAAGATACCATGCTTGTATCGATATTTTTAAATATTTTTATTTCGTTGTATTTTGTCTTTTGTCTTTTGTATTTATAATTTATTGTTTACGAGTCCATAATTAATATCAATGAACATGTAATTATTTATTCGCACTTTAATGATTTTCGCGATTACCTTAACAATTTGCAAACACAAGTTACGCCTATTAAACATTCTGGTTGATAGAGAACAAGAATTCTCTAAGTCATCAGAAAGGAAACGAGAATTTGTAAAGCGGGATGAGAACATTATGGATTACCAACAACAGCTGATCCACGGTGATATTTCGGTGGGACATTTTTTTGAAAAATTTAGATAAATAAATATACCTAAATAATATAAAGTTGATATTTTAATTTATATTTTTTATTATTATTTTTTAAATCTACTTATCTATTTAGGAAGACACACACTAAAAAGTTTGTCTATGCAGGTTATTTTTTTTAATGTATCTATACTGGAAGAATATATACAGGGGGATAAATACATTACCGAACATAGCACTGGGACTACGAGAAACAGTTCTCCCTCGTGGTCCCATTAATGGGACAAAATCCTGGGACCACGAGAAAACAGCGGTAATTTTAATGTTCTTCTTTCTTCATATCGTGTACCAGGTATAGTCAAGTGTGTGGCGAACTTGGCTAACCCTGGTGTCAGAGTTTTCAAACCGCACAATGCCCTCTGACTTGGTTTAAATTATTTTTTATGTTTCTACTCTAGTTTCCATTAAAAATATGTACCTAAGTACGTCAATTAAAACTCATATTAATTCGCCTTGCTCCGATTGCTTTCTTAACATAAGTAGTACGATTATATTATAATTGTTTAATCATGTTGTTATTGGTCTAAAAACAACCTTTGGCTTCGAATAACGGACTCTGAACTAGAATATAAGAATTAGTAGTAGGTATAACTTAGCTAGTGGTGTTAATGTATTGTCTTAAGTTTTTGTAGTAGCATTAATTATTAAGCGTTAGATAAGTAACGGGTCCTAGTTTTTAGTATAACTCTGTAAATATGTACAGTACAAATAATTTGTGATACAAGAGACTGAATAAATCTGCCTTTCACCAATGTTGTTGTTTTTTTTCGATGTATATTTATAAACAGGGGTGATAGCCCAGTTAGTAATGAGCCAGACGTGTAACAGAAGGTTGCGGGTTTAAATCCTGGTGCAAGCCTGTACCACTTAATTAGTCTTTTCGGATAAATATATTTTCGAAAGGCGAGCGGTCCACCAACTCGCATTGCGCAGCGCAGGGTGGTAAACCATGGCCTATTTAGGGGATTTCCCCTTCGTGTTTAAATCCCCCGTGCCCCTCGGTGGGGACACATATGGGCTTTATAAAATACTAGCTGATGCCCGCAACTTCGTTTGCGTGTTAATTTTTTTTTGTACAGAGTACACAGATTGAAAACATCTATCTTACGTGATTTAGATTTTTACATGCAAAAGTTTTTTCCCGCTAACTCCCGTTCCCGTGGAAATTTTGCAATATCCTGTTGCAACTAAGCTTTAAGTTTACTAAGGTACCTGCATGCCAAATTTCAAGCGTCTAACTTAAGCGGTTTAGATTTTTCATACAAAAGGATTTTCCCGCTTATTCCCGTTCCCGTGGGAATTTCGGGAATTCCTTTCTTAGTGCACCTCTACGGTACCTAAGCTACGTCCCTTCCAAATTTCAAGTGCCTACGTTTAGCCGTTTAGGCTGTGCGTTGATATGTCAGTCAGTCAGTTTCTCCTTAGTAGGGTATTATTGGGCATTCTAATTCACTTTTTTCAAAAACCAGTTCACTTCACTCCGTTTGCTCCACTTCGTTCCGCACTCCGTTTCGTGAACTGGTGTTTTAAAAAAAGTTAATTAGAAAGCCCAATAATACAATTATGAAGTGAACTTAATTTGTCAACATTTACCTCATCAAATGATAGCAAACACGGTTCTATACAGCAGTACAAAGGTTCTACGCAGTAATTACGGATAAAAATATATGGGGTGGGATCTTTCACAATGTGTGTCTATATATATATACAGTTGTGGTTTCATAATATTCTCATTCAATATCAAGCGTCTCCTTCAATTTGAAGATAATGAAATTTGTGAAACAACCATTAAATTTACAAGTCGAGAAAATTTGTCCTGATCTTAAAACCCATACATACCGTCACGGGAAACTCTTACCAAATACTATTCGTTGTATAATTTGTGGTCCATCCAACTGTGGAAAGACTAATCTGATGGTAGGACTTCTTTTACATAGAAACGGATTGCGATACAGAAACGTTTACCTATACGCTAAAACTCTCCATCAATCTAAGTACGTTTTTTTGGAAAATGTCTTATATCAGGTACCAGACGTTACATTTGCAAAATATGGAGAAAATGAACACGTCATTAGTCTCCGGAAAGCAAAACCAGATTCCATCATAATATTTGATGATGTGGCTTGTGAAAATCAAAATAATATTAGAGACTTCTTTGCAATGGGAAGACATCGAAATGTTGATTGTTTTTATCTAAATCAAACCTACAGTAAGGTGCCGAAACAACTTATAAGAGACAATGCAAATTTAATTATACTATTTAAACAGGATGAAACAAATATGAAACATGTCTATAATGAACATGTAACAACGGACATGTCATGGACTGAATTTCGAGACATGTGTTCGAAAATATGGAGTGACCCTTACAATTACTTGGTAATAGACAAGAACTCTGAAAAAAATAAAGGTTGCTATAGAAAAAAATTTGATACGTTTATAGTTTTTGATTAACAAATAGTATTTAAACACATTTAAAATGTAATTTGTCTCATTATTATAAAGTTCACATTGAAACCTTACACGCTCATTTATAATGGAAACCAACTTGAAAAGAAAAGTCGCTGATGCAGCAGAGGCTATCAAGAAAAAAGTTAGCAAAATCAGAAACATAGAAATGGACAATGAAAGAGCTTTAAAAACCATTTTTAAACCGATCTCCGACCCTTTAAATAAAATTGTTCAACAGAAGAGAAGGATCATAAATAAGCCTCCTCTTGTAAACAATAACGATCGTGAAAATGATAAAAATTCTGAAAAAAGTTATAGCAACACTGAAAGTGAGAGGGAGGAAGAAGAAGAGGAAGGAGAGGAGGAAGAAGAGGAAGATGAGGATTTTAAAATTAACAATTTTAAAAATTATGAAAGTTTTAATACTAGCAATGAGTCGTATAAATCAGTTATTGATACAACTGCTTCTCAAAATGTATCTAACTGGTCATTGTCTCCTGAACGTTTTAAAGATGTTCCTTATGGTATTAGGAATGATCGAGGAAAACTCAAGATGGGTGCAACTAATGTTTATATTGCTGAAAACAATAGTTTTATAGTAATAGCAGGTCGTAAATATAAAATAACTCCTGGATTATCAGAATTGCTCATGAAAAAGCAACCCGACTTATCGTTAGTCACACAAGAGGACAAGTCATATTACAAAATGATGTTATTAGACACAAATGCACATAGACGAGGATATGATGCCAAAAAACCTATTAACAGTAATAAAGGTTCCAAATATAATTTTATTATAAAACCATTATTTAAACAACAACGTAATTATTCTGTAAGTACAGGCAGCAGTACTAAAGGCAAAGGTTTATCGTTGCTAAAAAAATGGAAAAAGAATACAGATTATGTATACTGGGATGATCCTAATGAATTGGTGGAAAGACTCAAACTTTTGATTGCTTCTCATGATGCTGGTAACACTGGAGTTGAAAATGAAATTATATCTATCTTAGAGGAGTTGAAAGAGGGAGGTATAATTACATAATAAGTTTGTGTTGTCTTCACATTTTTTCATTTAAGTTGAAATTCTCGCATATAATAGTCGTTTAAAATGAATGTGGATAAATTCGGTCATAATGTACATAAAAGGTTACGATTATCAGATATCTTTAATTTTTCTAATAAAAAAATGTTAACAACCGAAGATGGAGATTTTGATTTACAGTTGAAACGATTGAAAGGCGTAAAATATCCTTCTTCACCTGATGATGCTGTAAATAAAGAATATGTTGATACAGTTTATAATAAGTTGTGTAGTGAAAAAAGAGTGGAAGAATTAATTGAAACAGCTATAAAACGTTTGCTACTTGACTTCAAGACTCAGTTATTACATGAATTTTACACAAAAGAGGCTATAGATGAAATTTTGAAACTAAAAAATGGAAAAACAAAAAATCGTTAATGAAATTCATAAAGCAGCAAGAAGAAATTTTGACAGAAGACATGTTATACTTAAAGGGATTGATGATTTATGGCAAGCAGATTTAATAGATTTCCGAAATTTGAAACAGTTCAATAAAGGATTTAAATTCATCTTAGTCGTTATTGACTGTTTTTCAAAATTTGTGTGGACTGTACCAATTAAAACAAAAAATAAATTAGATGTAATGTTTGCATTTAAACATGTGCTTTCTACATCTAAAAGATGTCCTCATAATTTACAAACTGATATGGGAACAGAATTTTATAATGAAAGTTTCAAAAAAATTATGGATTTCCATAAAATTAACCATTACTCTACATATTCTATTAAAAAAGCTTCTATTGTTGAAAGAGTTATCAGAACAATAAAGTCTTGGCTTTTTAGGTATTTTAATTTACATGGTAGTTACAGATGGTTGGGAGAACCTCTCAATGTAGTTGTGAAGACTTACAATAACAGCAAACATCGCAGTACACAATTCAAACCCAAAGATGTTAATAAATTAAAAGAAAAATTGGTCTTGCAAAATTTAAATTGCATGCAAAGAAACAAAAATGTTATTAAAAAAGTTAAATTTAATTCCGGTGATTATGTAAGAATAAGCAAACATAAAAGTTGTTTTGACAAAGGCTATACTCCTAATTGGTCCACAGAATTATTTCAAGTGGGAAGTGTTAATAATACATCTCCCATAACGTATAATATTGTAGACCTTAAGAAACAACCTATATTAGGGTCTTTTTATGAACAAGAACTGCAAAAGACAGCATATCCAAATGTTTACTTAATAGAAAAAGTACTAAGAAAAAAGAAAAATAAACTCTTCGTGAAATGGTTAGGCCTTCCTACTACTGAAAATAGTTGGATTGATATAAAGGAAGTACTATAGATAATGTTATCATATATTTGATAGTAATGAAAGGAGAAGGACTTATTAATAGTTTAATCAATAATTTACCTTTTGAGTTACATTTACCTGGATATAACTATTGTGGTCCGGGCACAAAATTAAAAAAACGATTATTAAGAGGAGACAAAGGTGTCAACGGGTTAGACGAAGCTTGTAAGCACCACGATATTGCTTATTCTAATTACTCAGATCTAGACAATCGTCATAAAGCTGACTTAGAATTATTGAAGATGAGCAAGCAAAGACTCAAATCAAAAGATGCAGGAAAAGGTGAAAGGCTTGCTTCCTGGTTAGTAGGGAAAGCTATGAAAGCTAAAGTGAAATCAGGTGCTGGATCCAAAACTTTTAAAGCTATTATTTCTAAAATACGTTCTGATCTGAAAAAACGAAAGCCAAGTAACAATAAGTCTGCAATTAAATATGCGTACGGTGCTGCAAAGAAACTACTTAAAGAAAATAAAGTCAGGTTGCCTCGTGTTATACCTTTACCTAAAACCGGAGGCATCCTTCCCTTGATCCCAATTTTTGCTGGGCTATCTGCTTTAGGAGCCTTAGCTGGAGGTGCTGCTGGTATTGCGAAAACTGTAAATGATTACAAAACAGCCCAACAAAGTTTACGAGAAACTGAGCGACATAATAGAGCTATGGAATCAATGTCAATAGGAAAAGGTTTATATGTTAAACCTTATAAGAAAGGGGCTGGATTATACATAACAAATTCAAAAAACTGAAGAAAAGGCTACCAAGGAGAGCTCTTACAAATTATGATATTTTAGAGAATGCTAGAGATATACCATTTTTTAGAGGTGTTTTTATGAGAGACACATTACCGAAAAAGCCTAAAAAGAATGAGTGTGGTATTATTAATCTAGACGAGTCTACTAGCGAAGGAACCCATTGGGTAGCCTATGTGAAATATAATGATTATTGCGAATATTTTGATAGTTTTGGTGATTTGAAGCCGCCGCTCGAGTTCTTAGAATATCTCAAGTGTTTTAATATATTTTATAATTATACAAAACATCAAACGTATAATACAGTAAACTGTGGTCATCTTTGTCTAAAGTTTTTAAGAGATTTTTGGAAAAATAAAGAAACCTTATAAAATACTGGAACTGTTTTTTAATTCCATCATTTGCAATATGTCTTTCACATTGTCAATAACCGGTAACCAACCGACATTATCAACTATTTACTCACCTCCTTTAGAATTACAAGGTCAATATGAGTGTGCTTTATTACATTTTTGCACATTTAATTCATTTCCCAATATTGATAGCAACAATAACAAGTTTTATTATGGTAATAACGAAGTGATAGAGATACCCGAAGGAACTTACGAACTTCAAGATATCGAGGAATTTTTAAAAAGTAATGTAAAGGATACATCTTTTGACATGTTATGTAATAATAATACTTTGAAACTATCGATCTTTTGTACGAAAGACATTGATTTCAGTAAACCTAATGCTCTGGGTAATTTGCTAGGTTTTGAGAAAAAAGTTCTTAAAGCGAATATATTGCACACATCACAGCTACCAGTCAACATTTTGTCTACAACAGTCGTACGAATCGAATGTGATATTGTGAGTGGATCATTTATTAACGGGAAACCGAGCCATATAATTCACGAGTTTGCTCCTAACGTGCCGCCTGGTTACAGAGTTGTTGAAATACCAAAAAATATTATTTACTATCCAGTGAACCAGAAAAATATTAGTTGCATTAACATAAGGATATTAGACGCTAACAATAACTTGGTTAATCTGCGTGGTGAAGAAGTTCAACTATATATCCAATTTAGAAGAAATGATTGATTACAATAATAAATACTTGCCACCGCAACTCAGAAACCCCAGTACGGTTTGTGCTATCCAAAAGAAAACATCAAAAACGAAGCATAAGTTAACTAAAGAAAACAGGAAATTTCTTCAATTACTAGGTCTACTAAAATGAACATATTAAATCTTACTAGCACACCTAACTATGATAACTCAATTGAAGGTATCGAGTTTCATTCATACAAACCGTATGTTACTAGTTTTAACAGAAATGATGAAATTCGGATTGCAATCAATCAGCAGGATTTATATGTTTTACCATCAGCCAGCACTCTTTATTTAGAAGGCATTGTTAGAGTTGTTAAAGGTGATACACAGAAGAGTCTTGATACTGTACATTTTACTAACAATCCGTTAATGTATCTTTTTCAAGATATACGATACGAATTGAATGGGATTGAAATTGATAAAATTAAAAATGCAGGTATTACTACAACTTTGAAATCCATTCTGTCAATGAACGATAGCGAGTCTCGGATGTCTAAAGCATGGGGGTGGGATATAGAGGGTAACAAAAATATTCACCATGGAAACTTTTCAGCATCTATTCCGCTAAGTAACATACTAGGATTCGCTGAAGATTATAAGAAAGTAATAATAAACTGTAAGCATGAACTTATTCTTCTACGCAGTAACACCAACTTAAATGCTCTGAAACTTAACACCGGTGAAGTAGTGAGTGATATTGTTATGAATAAAATTGTATGGCGAGTTCCACATGTCAAGGTGTCTGATAAGGAAAAAGTCAATTTACTGCGCTTGTTGGATAAAGATCGCCCAATTCAACTAGCCTTTAGAAATTGGGATTTATATGAGTATCCTTTATTACCTAAAACAACAAAGCATACTTGGTCTATTAAAACATCTTCTCAAATTGAAAAGCCACGGTTTGTAGTCTTAGCATTGCAAACTAACCGGAAAAATAATGCAAGTGCTGATATGTCAAGATTTGATCACTGTTACTTACGAGATGTAAAGGTGTATCTAAATTCTACATACTTTCCGTACGAAAGTCTTGACATTAGTTTTGTAGGAGACAGAATTGCATTATTATATGAACAGTATGCGAGATTTCAGCAGTCGTACTACGGTCGTGAAAGAGTAGAACCGCTTCTAACGGTACAACAATTTAAAGATATAGCACCTCTATTTGTAATTGACTGCTCCAGGCAAAACGATAACATAAAAACAGGACCTGTTGTCAACGTGCGCATTGAAATAGAGTGTGATACTGAAATTCCTGATCAAACTTCTGCATATTGTCTTATTTTTAACGATTGCTTGATAGAATACAAACCTTTGAGCAGTATAGTTAAAAAGATATCATGAATGCAATAATTGTGGATGTACAAGGTTTTAAAAACTTAAAAAATGAATTCATTATTAAAGAATGTGCTATTGCCACTGAAGAACACACTCAAGTATTTTTAATAAAACCTCCATATCCATATGTCAAATTAACAAAAGAAGAAAAGAAACGTGTGTTGTGGTTAGAAAAGAACCGTGGTATTTATTGGAGTGAAGGATACATCGACTTTAGGGAATTTGAAAGAGTGATAAAACCTCATTTACAAAACAAAAATATTATTGTTAAAGGAGAAGAAAAAATAAAATGGATAAAATGTATATGCGAAAATTGTAACATAATCGATATAGGTAGTAAAGGCTGTCCTAATATTGCAAGTCTTCATAATAAGTACTGCAAAGATATTACAAAATTTAATTGTATAATTCATTTAAAAGAATGTTCTTTAAAAAATGTATTATGTATTAAAAAGTGGTATGAAGATAATAATATAGATCAATTTAATTTTTTTAACTAGTTTTTATTTTTAAGTTTAATAAATTACGTACTTATAAAACAATAGCCTTTTATTTATTTTAACTCATCTTAACAAAACTACTCTTAATAGTTACATAACGTCAAAATGCATATTTTATTGTATTTACTATCATTTGATACGATGAAACAATAAAAAAGTATAATTATTCCTAAGTAGATACTATTTATTTACAATCTAAACAATTTTAATAACTTAAGAAATTACAAATAGTAGAACTAACTTAATACTATAGAGGCTGCAACAGAGGTTGTTTCCTGTAGCACTGCAGTTTCTGGAAAAGAGAAAATAAGATTTTAATTAACTTGTACTATGAGGTTCGAAACGGACAACACAAAATCAAAATATATTTATATACTTACCAGCTTATAGTCCAAACTCCGATCGCTCTCCCAACTCCTTGCACACGTGATAAAGCAGCTGCACCAACTGTCTGAGCACCGGATCGTCTTCATCGTGCACGATGTAATTGCTCTTCAAAATTGTACGGCAAATTTTCTCATCGTCTTCAAATTGAGATAACTCCACCTTAACTCCAAAACGTGGAGTCTTATCGTCTCGATACACGCACAAGAAGGATGTGAGATCGACTTTTTCACTCATGTTTAAAGCTATGCACTGCTTTGCTTGAAGAACTAAACGTAAATGAACAACACAATAGATAAAACGGAGTCATGTAATATAACACCTCCTTTGTTCCTGATATTTATTTGAACATGTTGAAACTTGTTCAATTTTTCATCTCACGTTTCGATTCGTTTTTGCTGTGCTAGTATTACTTACCAGTAATTTAAAACTAGAGAACATAACACCTCATTGTTATTGTTAGTAGATGTCAGAATTTGTTAGAACATGTTCAAACACGTTCATGTTAAATTACTAGTATGCAGGTACATTATTTTGTATTTCTAGTCAAATAATGGTAGGTAATTGTATTTAAATAAAATAAATAAAACATTTAGTTTAGCTACATTTATTGATATAAAAATAAAATCAATACATTAAACTTAGTACCTAAAACTAATACTTATTTCTTAACTTACTATCTAACATACTTAGTTGTTACAAAATCCTTATAAAATATGCACTGGCTGTAGCTACAATTTCTAGCTCGATTAAGGAAAGGGGGTTGGCGAAACAAATTAAATAATTATTTATATTTTGAAAAGCTGACAAACAGTTAAAATCCAAATTGCTTTCTACCTTTTTAACAAAATTAATTGCTTCAACATATTCGTTTTCAAGTTGGAATACTCTCAATTTAATACAGTCAATAAAATGATAAATCGCTTCGCTTACGAGATGACCAAATTGTAAAGAACAACGTTTATCACTATATATTAACACGGTTAAAGTTTGTAACGCTGCCTTTTTATCTGTAAATTTCACCGTGCCAAAAGAATAACCATTATTTAACATCTCACACACTAGATTCCACTCATTAATAGAGAAAAATAGACTTTCTTCCTCGTTGAAAATATGAAGTTGAGGCATGAAATCATTTAAAACCCAAAGTCCAGATTTTATATTAATACCGTTGTCGTGTGTATACACTCGCATTGAAATGACACAATCAGTCAGGTAGCTCTCGGCCATGGTGAATTATAAAGTTTCGTTACAGTTGTCATTTTTAGGATAAAGTATCACAGTGTCCCCAAGAAACAGTTGAAATGCGGTCTTTCAAAATAATGCGCTTGTCGTCGTTTGCTGACAATGCAATCTTATTCTGTTCTTGTGTAAATATTTTATGTTTAAGTGATTTGAAAATTATATTTTTCTTACGAATCAGCTTATTCTCCATTAAAACTTTGCTATAATCTGAAAAATGAACATGTTTTATAACGTTCTTTTGTACACCTTTTGCTTTTTTTAATTCGTCTTGTTGTGTTTTAATGCAATAGAGCTTTGACAAACTCCGAAATAACGGTCCCACCCAATTCGTCTTTAAAGAGACCTGGTACCTTTTTATTCAATAAAGGTATATTGTAACAATTGTTTATATCATAATTACTAGTATCGAAATATTGTAAAAAATGACTTTTCAAATCTTTATAAAAATCTTCCGTATCTATAGTATAAAGAAAACTGTCTGTGTCTGTATAACACAATCTCAGTCTTTCGCCATAAAAAGGTTTCATGACAGAGTAATGGAAATCGAACATGTGACTTTTAGAAATTTCGAGAACCGCAAAACCTATATAGATAGGTTTATTTAAGGTAACAGTTTCAGGTTTCATTTGAATAGCTACAAAATTCTCTGTAAAAATTGAAACACTATGGAAATTAGGACGTGCGATTAGTTGCTCTGCAGTAATATTTTTTTTTGTTTTGTTCCTAGTATCAGTCCACTGATTAACTAATTTTATATCAACTCGTTTTTCTGTGTCCTCTAAAGTTTTACCAAAAATGCTATTATTTAATAATTTGAAAAAGTCCTGCTCAAACGTAGATTTAGCTTTTTTACGCAATTCTGTATTCATGTCTATATATTCTTTTAGATATGGTCCTTGTTTGAATTCAATCACCTTATGCACTTTCACTAATTTCAACCCGTGTTTCAAACAAGTCTGCAAATGAACGAAATGAATTACGTAGTGGAACTTGTCGTACAAATTTGGTATTAATTTTTGAGTTTTGGAACCTGGTGGTGCAAACTTTTGTGCGCAAAATGGTATATCGTTATGAAGGTCATGTAAATGTTCTGGGTATTCTATGTCAACCTCCAATATGTAACCATAGTCACCATCTAAAGAAATATTGCAAAAATTTATACGATTAATTTCTTCTTCGTTGAGCAATTTGAAATCGGAATATGGTAGATAAGCACACATAGCGTACCCGTATAGATTGTTGCAATCGATGTAAATCAGATAATTGTTTTTTTGTGAGCTATTGTACTCAGGCAAATATTTATTATTTGCTTTTGAATGCCTAGTGGAACATAAACAAATCCCACCACGAATACCTTTTTGAATTAATCTTATAATTTCCAAATCATTAATAAGCTCTAATTGCACTCCGGTTTTTAAAAGCATAGCATCGAAACTCAAACTAGGAGCTGTTAAGTAAAAAGCGGGATCTAGCTTGTAATTAACTTTACACGTTTTGCGAAAGTTTTCAAATACGTCCGCAAGTAATAATACATCTGACTTGAGGTATAGATCGGTGTATTCTCCGAGATTCCTTATTTTAAACTGATTCCAAACATTTCGTGCGTGTTCATGGTCCGATTCAGAAATAATGTCATTAGTTAATGTACTGTAAAAGCAATGACGTGGTGGTAGGTTAACTTCCTCAAAGAGTTCCCAGCTAGTCATATACTCATAAGGATACACCCCTTTGCGTTTCACCAAATTAAATTGTACATTTGAGGGAAAAAAGCGTTTTAAATGAATAAAATCATTTGAATTCAAATTAGACACAAGTTTTTCTAAACTAGTACCTAAAAACTTAAACGAATCTACGAAGCGAACAGGTATTCTATCCTCATAGACTTGAAAAAATTTTGTAAATGAAATGTAATTTTCTTTGTTTTTCGCGATTACCTTTAATTTACCGTCTAACTCACCTAATTCCCTTATAAATAAGTGACAGTCGTATCCTGACAAGTTGTGGAAAAATACTGGGATCAGTTTAGGCAAGCGAAATCGGATATTACAATACGAATGAGCAGCTCCGCGATAACGTCCCGTAAGATGGCAATGGTCTCGAACCTTATCGTCAAATAGTATTTTATCGCAAAGGAAACATAAGTCAGCGTTAGTATGATTAATCAAATCCTCTTCCGTGAATGTCATTGGCACAGGGGTTTGTAATATTTCATAGATTTTCGTAACATCGGATTGAAGTGAATGTAAAAACTTTGCAACACAATCTGGTCCTCGATAAGTAACATACCTGTTAAGTGAACTATCATATGAACAAACTATATAATAAGCAAAAGCAGCTGGCACGTGTTGCTGTAAAGATGTTGTACAACTAGATGTGTTATCAGCATTGTTTTCAACGGGCTTCAGCAGAGATTCGAAGTCAGCATAGATAACGAAGGGCATATCCTGCATTCGTTCATAGTTTTTGAATTGAATAAAACTTCCTGCCTCAGGCAGAATTGTTTTCACTTGCCCACAAGTATGAGATTTAAATTTTTTTAAAGTATCAAAAAATAAAATGCAATCATCACAAAAATATAACTTTGCATGGTGATTTGTTACTTGTTGACGAAGCAATTTAGGCAAATCTTTAATAAGACAGTAATGAGAACGATTATTGTCTTCTAAAAACAGAAGATTAATGTGATGTTTTTTTCGAGATTCACTTCTGTACAAGGGACCTACTATATTTTTATTATTTTTGAGACCGTAAACATTCACACTTATCTTTGGATTATTTTTTTCAAATACTTTTATATCTGAGAATCCTACAGGGAAAGACATGTTTCTCGTATTAAGAACGGTTTCAAAGTGTGGATACGAAGACGTACGGTGACCGTTGTTCTTAACTGGAAATAACGCAGCCATTATCGACCATAGGAAACAAAAGTTGTCAGCGTTTCTAATATTAATGCAAGCACGTTTGTTCTTTATATTTTTAGGCAAATCGATAAAGCTGGAAGCTCTCATCGGATTGTATTTGTTCATATTCACTTCAAGGTAAAGGTTTCGAATAAAGGCCCAGCCACTATCTTTTTCTTCAAACTCTTCCACTTTTCTACTAATGTTTTCAATAACTTTATAATATAAGGTTTTAAAGTCGAAATTTCGATGCAAAATTATATTTTCTGTGGCAAAAGATTTAATCGAAACCTTGTCTTGAATTTTGGGTAAAGAAAATTCAGCGAACAATTCAAAATTGACTTTCAAGTTTGTATGAGTTTGTACGCGAGTAGTAAGGAGTTTGCGTACATGTCTACGAATATTAAACAAAAATTCATTTGGTGGTAGCGGTTGGTTCGCTTCGTCACCTCGTACACGATATGATGCAATACGTGCACGGAAAGCGCTACTAATTTTGTCAATGCCATCACTTTCATTGATTGAACTATTATCTTTATGCAAAATACTTTTAAGGTGAGCAGAGAACACTTTACTTTTAATCGAAATATCGCAAACTGAACAAAATATTGAATGTGTCATTATAAGAATTGTCTGAACAAGCGGGTGAAGATTGTTTTAGTTACCTATCTAACAGAATTAGACTGTAAATTATAAACTTAAAACGATTAAAATATTGATTTATTGACCAAAACCTTAAGACTATTATAAGCAACGCACAAGTAATATATCCTAATCCTAACACAAAATACCTACACTACTAAATAAAATGTACTAAAATAAGAATATACCCGCATACGTAATAATATTTAACCATAAAATTAAAATAAAGAAAAGAACGCTTTACCACGCAAATCTTAAATCCAGAAAATAAAAAATTAAATCTAGTAAGAAAGTATTTTCGAATCGAACAAGGTGTAACTTTTACCTACTTTTTCTTTTTTGCTTGGTAAAACGTTCCTTCTTCAGTAAACTTTTCTTTAGCCCCCTTAATAAACTTTTTCAATAATAAAAACTCGGGATCTTGTTGATCGCCCTGATAGCGGAGCCATACGAACGCTTTCTCGCACCTATCCAATCCCTCGAGATCTTTTATTTCTGCGCAGTTGTAGAGTCGTAACTCCGCAATTAAACTACCACTAAGGAACGCTTTTCTCCGTATCGTACCATCAGCCACGCGCTTTGAGTAAATGGACGGCGTCTGCTGCGCCTTCTGTCGTGCTTGTGTCTCGTCCTCGCTGTCCGACAGCCAGCTAGCCGGATCTTCTGACTGCGACTTGGACGGTGCGCGTGACGGGGTAGCTGCTTTGGAAGCACGGGGCTTCGGGCCTGGCTTGTTTTTCTTCTTAGCACTGAGAAAAAAAAAAATATATATATATTAGTCTTTAAACTTAGAAAAGTCGATTTATAATTTAAAAAATTTCAACATAAGTAATTTGTGATCACGGTTTATGAAGGTGTTTAGAAAATAAGAGAGACAACTAAAAAAACATTAAGGTAAAGGGAAATATCGTATAAACTAAAACATTAATTTGCTTTAAGTAGAGTAAAATATTTACCTTGCACCCTCGTCTTCTGAATCGAAGAAGTCGGTCTCAGCCTTCTCGTGTTTGGTACGTTTGTAGTTTGATTCAGACCTGTAATAGAAAAAAACAAATTGAAAATATCGGTTATGACAGGGTTAAAAAAAGAAAATCAAACTAAATCACTTTACTCAACATTTAAATAAAATTAGGAAGGTATTTTGAAAATTAAGTTAATTCGAACTTACATACATTATTCTGATGCACGGGATCCGCATAAAATGAAGTTTTGTTGAAATTAGCGCACAGCACCACAGCACAGTATTCTTGAAATTAAACGACACTTGATAAGCACGAGCGAAAGGTTCGGAAGCACGAACAGCTTTACACAAAGTGAATGAATTTAAGAAATTAATTTGTGGTATTTATCCTGTAATTTCTCCGTAGTAAGCAAAATTTGTCAGGGATCGCAAACTCATGGAAAAAAATAATAATATTGCTACATTTTATTGGTTGTACAGGTACCAAACTTAATAGTATGTATTTACTAGTAAGTATTTACGGGAAACCTAAAAATTAAAAAGTTACATGTTTTGCAGTGAAAAAATAAAACAATTTTTTTTTATAAATTTCTTGTATTATATAGATAGATAGATATTAGTAAATTTTGGTATCTTACGTATTTAAAAATGTCTTTAATAAATAATTAATATGCAAACATTATGTTAGAACAAAATGTTAGGTTTTTAAAATTTATAAAACCGTGTAATGTTTACTATCCCTGAAAATTAATAAAGTCAGCAAAAGTAACTTCTGCTGTTAGAAATAGTTTGCGACAGCAAATCACTACTTTCCCATGAACCGTGGAAAAGAATCTGATACTTAGTTCTCATTCGACTAATACGACTTAGGGCACGTTCATCCTATAATGACAATTATGAAACTTACAAAAAACGTTCTGCATTACATTTAACCTTTACGTATACATAACTTTATATACCTATTTCAAAAAGATATTTCCATGAGTTTGATTCAGAGAATTATTTTGACATCATGCATTTCGGAGAAAACAAGACAATACTTGACAATAGTGGACATTAGATGACAACAGTAAACAGTAGCTGACAGTAGGATACAATATACATTATAATAAGTTCGTAAGAAAAAAAATATTTTCGATTTGTGAAAAGTAAATTCGACTTTTATTAGTTTAATAAAACTATTAAAAATAAAATTAAAAATAAAATGTATTCTTGTCTTAAATTTCTCTACCTACCCTTTTCAAAATATCTGTATGCGTGGTTGTTTTACTAATTTCATTATCTTCAAACGTGTAAATTCCATTAACATACCCTTTTACTAGTTGAATAAAACTACATACAAAAATAAAATGTTCTCTTGTCTTAAATTTCCCTGCCTACCCTCTTTGAAATATCTGTATTCACTACTTATGTGAACTGAGTCTTATTATTTATTTGTCCACCTGCGGGTTTGTAGACTAACTGCAACGTCTTAGTAATTTAATCTACAGGTAAAGCTATAATACTTACGAGTATGTGGAACTCTCGGTGACTCTTGGGAACTAAATTGTGAGATAAAGCTGGGATACACTAAGATAAAGCTATTTTTTAATATATTTTTTATATTCATCATGATTAGGAAAAAAATAATTATTTTATTAGTATATATTTAAAAAAGGTTTAGTGGGGGTTTGATTGAAAATGTTTAAAATACTAGTGACATTTATTTTTTATACAATTATCATAAATAGGTAGTTAAACATCTAGAGATTATTTTGTTGATATTACGTAAGACAATAAATGGTATTATTTGATTAAGAGATTTTAAATAATGTTTGTTATCTAATGATAATCCACTGAATTGTTAAAAATAACTATTATTGAACATGTTAATATACGATTATAGTGTTTACACAAATTCAATTTTAGTAGAAAATAAACAGAAATAATGAAAATCTGTGAAACAAAAGCGTGAAGAAGATAAATTATCGCTCGCATGTGGTGTGT
>OX465263.1:16096473-16173473 GCA_949987775.1 Aproaerema taeniolella | reverse complement strand
AGGGAGATGAGATTTCACATGCATGTTCATCAGTGGACACTATTAAAGAATTAAAAATACAGATTAATGAGCGTGATCAAGAGCTTTTAATTAACGACATAGATTTCACTTGCATTCAAGAGGAGAAGGGAGAGAATGTTTATCATATAGTTAAAACTTTAGCGAACAAAATAGGCGTTTCCCTGCAAGAACATGACTTGGTGAGCGCGGTGCGCGTGGGCCGTGCGCCAGAGTCTGTGGCGGAGGGCGGCAGCGGCAGCGGCGGCGGCCAGCAGCGGCCGCGCCCCATCGCCGTGCGGCTGGCGCGCCGCGCCGTGCGGGACGAGCTGCTGCACGCTGCGCGGGTGCGCCGCACCCTCACAACCGAGGGGACCGGGTTGCCTGGAGCGCCACATCGCTTTTACATTAATGAGCGCTTGACGCGGACCAACCGCCAGCTATTTAATAAAGCCCGTGAAGCTGCTGAGAAGGCGAATTGGCGCTATGTGTGGACCCGCGATGGGAAGATATTTGCTCGTCAGCGTCAAGGCGTTGATGTCCCACGTCACAGATTACGCTCAGAAGATGACTTGAAGCGTGTTTTTGGATCCCCCTAGGTTGGCCCGGCGACAACTAGAAAGTGAATTTGACTTTATGAAAAACTGTATGTTACTACTTTTTCCGTTGTTATTAATGATCATCATTTATATTTTTCACGTCTTACCCTTAACGAGTTGTTCAGACTTCATATTAACTGTGTTTTTGAATTTTTTGTTGATTCTTATTATTTTTTCCGACTCATATGACCTGAAATATAAAACCACATGTATTAATATTGTGAGGAGAGAACAATATTTAAGTTTGCATTGTATTTTCTATGGCAAATCAACCACCCAACGATTACCAGGTAATAATGCTGCTAAACAGGCATGTTTCGTATGCAAGGCCCGTGTTGTGGGCTGCATTAATCAATTTATAAAAGCATTTTATTTCTCCACATCGTCATCGAGTTTACGTTACTGTCACATATCTTGGCATGCATTGGATGGTTGGTTTGGGATGGGATGTACCTATGAGAGTGCAGCATTATTTTTTTGCTTCTATATTCCATACGAATTTTCAATAATAACATGGGTTTTTAAAAATTTCAGTTTTCTATCTCGTTTCATATTTTGTAAAGTTTGCACTTTTTTTCCTGATTGGTTTGATTTTTTGTTATTAATGTTATTATCGTTGCGATACTTTAATGTTAACAAAGAAGTCGTTTCTCACTCTATAATAAACGTGTGTGTGTCACTTTGTCGCAAAACGGTGTCCGTCGCGAGATACAGCAGCGGAACACACACAGATACATATTATACTTATACTACTCACACACAAAAACTCATTTTACTTACACTACTCCTCCCACTTCACAGAACACATACACTTAATATTTATTGTTGTTTATCTTCGTTTACAAGATCTCTAAACCTATTAGATTTTAATGTTGCACTATGTTTTTTCAGTCTAAATGGTACCTAAAACTAAATTTTTAAAGTTAGGACTTTATAATGCGGGATCATTAAGCACGGGACACGATAGTTTAATAATAGCGATGACACGTTTTAGTCCCGATATTGTGGCTATTAACGAAAGTTGGCTGCGTGAAGGGCAAGAGGCGCGCGCTCCCACCGTGCCTGGTTTCAGACTGCGTAACACTCCGAGGCCGAGGCACATGAAGGGCGGCCGGGGTGGGGGGGTCGCATTTTATATCAAACATGGCGTAAGCGCAAGAGTAGTTAAGCATCCCCATAGCGCACACATTGAACAAATGTGGTTATCGTTGTCAGTGAATGGTTTGCGTATTATTGTCGGAACGGCGTACCGGCCTACATGGGTGAATGTGGATGTTTTTATCGATACGCTTACAGATTCTCTTATGTATTTTTCGGGTTCTGATCATTTGGTTTTGCTTGGCGATTTCAATATCAATATGTTAAATACCGGGGAGTCTAAAACCGTGAAACTTATTCAGTTTTTACAGTATATAGGTCTTGAGCAGGTGGTGAAGGAACCAACTCACTTTACTAATGATACCTCTAGCTTGATTGATGTTGTCTGTACAAATGCTCGGGTTCGTGAAGTATCAGTAAGTAACATCACCGGTTCCATTGGCCATTCCATGATAAACGTGATATTTAATTTTAAAAAGGATAGGCCTGCGCCAAAAGTTATTACGTACAGACCAATTAAAGATATTGACTTGGATGAGTTTAACAAGTGCTTAGATGATGTTGAATGGGAGTCTATACTTGAGTTATGTAGTGTTGATGACATGCTTAGCAAATTTAACTTTATGGTCATTTCACTATTTGATAGGTTTGCGCCGCTTAAAACTATAAAGGTAAAACCTCATCAAAATCTTCCCTGGATAACGGACAATGTGAAGCTGATGATAGATCTTCGTGAAACCGCACTTAAAAAGTATCGTGAGTCAAAACTTGTTTGTGACCGAGAAAGTTACAAGGACTTGAAGAAATTTGTGAATAGTAGTATTTATTATGAAAAGCGAGCATATTACGATCACATTATTAACTCTAAATTTGATAATCCTAAAACATTTTGGAAAAATCTCAAAGAAAAAATATTAATTGATTCAAAAAAATTTAATTACTTACCTCATTTCCTTAGTGATCCCAATAAGATAAATGATAAATTTTTAGACGTTCCTGGATCTTCTTCGGTTTCTATATCGGACCTTACTTATTTCGAGTTTCAGAAATTTGGACAATCCACATTGACACTTTTACCGGTAGAAGAAAGTGAAGTAGCTAAGCATTTTTTGTCGATTAAATCGAATGCTACTGGAATAGACGGGATAAGCAGAGAAATGATTCTGCTCACACTGCCTCGGACACTCACTATTTTGACGGCCATAGTAAATAGATCTTTGACATCAGGAGTTGTTCCCTCGTTGTGGAAAGCAGCCATTGTTACTCCTCTGCCCAAAGTAGATAATCCATCTGATTTTAAAGACTTGCGTCCCATTAGTGTTCTACCTTTTCTGTCTAAAATTTTAGAAAAAATTGTATTCGTGCAGCTGAGTAAATATGTGGAACAGCACAATATACTTCCTGATTTACAATCGGGCTTTAGGAAGGGAAGAGGAACGGCTACTGCACTCTTAGATGTTTTAGACAATATTCTTGCAGCACAGGATATAGGTAGTGGCACGATAATGACATTGCTTGATTTCTCACGTGCGTTTGACTGTATAAGCATCCCACTCCTCATGTCAAAGTTATCATACTATGGATTGAATCATCAATCGTTGACATGGTTCAATAACTATCTCACGAATCGTCAGCAGTCAGTTAAGGTCGTGAAAGAGGATGGATCCTTTGTCATCTCGGACCCCAAGGCGGTTACAAGGGGCGTGCCCCAAGGTTCAATACTTGGCCCTTTACTTTTCATCATTTACAGTGCAGACCTGACTCATTACATTCAGCAATGTAAGTTTCATCTTTATGCAGATGACGTTCAATTATATGCACATATTCCACGCGATAAACTATCTGATGTAGTGCTGAATGTTAACGAGGATTTGGATAGGGTGGTAAAATGGTCTACTAAAAACGCACTTGTGCTCAATCCAGCAAAATCCAAGTTCATGGTTCTCGGCTCAAAAAGGCAAATATCCTCGATTGTTTCTCGCGATCCTGTAATCATGATATCTGGTCAAAGGATCTCCCAAGTCGAGGAAGCTAGGAACTTGGGTATTGTTGTTGACGGTGAATTGCGTTTCGAATCACACGTTCTGAGTTTAATACGTAGCTGTTTCTATAGATTAAAAATTTTATACAGGATTCGTAATTTGTTGACGGAAAACGTTCGAGTAGTTTTATGTGAAACCCTTATCTTGTCAAAGTTAAACTATGGAGATGTAGTATATGGCTCTCGACTGTTTAAGAAAACGGAGCGAATGATTCAAAGGGTGCAGAATGCTTGCTGTCGTTTTTGTTACAGTATACCACCTCGCACACATATTACACCGTACCTAAATAATACCTCAACACTTAATATGGCGGCGCGGCGACAGCTGCACTTGGCTTGTATGGTGTTTGATATTGTGAAGACCCGGAAGCCAAATTATCTTTTTGATAAATTAAAGTTTTCTGGTTTTCATGACCGTTATGTCACCAGACCTACACGCTATTTATTGGAGGTACATCCACACAAGACGCAAGCATTTGCTGGCAGCTTCCGTTACATGGCTACAAAGTGCTGGAACAATATACCCCCCCCTCTGCGGCTTCTTAGGTCTAAGGAGTATTTTAGAATTAAGTATAGGACGTTCCTTCTGGAGAAGCAAAAACTGGGTATTCCAGACACTTACTATGTAACGGTTTTTAAATCCTGACAAACTTTTGTGCTACACTCAACTATTAATACGCAATATCATACCTACACACATAACTCACATATTTATCCCCTGTTATACATATTATACATTATATTTTACATTCTCTTTTTTAGTGTTTATCTTCGCTGCTGAGCACTCGTGACTGACCTTAATGAGGTTATAGCAGAATACCAGTGTTTTGTCCTTTGGACAAAGCTTATGCTGAGCTATGGCCTTTTTGTTGCATTCTGACACACACACAACACTAGAAAACTCTGTAACCTTTTATGTGTATTTGTACTTCTGACTGTTTTGAATGTTGTGTGTCTGTTTTAAAGCAATGAATAAATTTTTTGTCTGTCTGTCTGTCTGTCTGTCTGTCTATTACATAGGTGAAATTGTATTACAATGGTAATACAATTTTGCCGTGCCGTTTTAGAATTATAAAAAGGCTCATTATTAGAAATAATAAACAGAAACACATAATACATAGCATACGATACGATCAGTCTATATATTTCCTAAATTCCTATTGGGGTAGACAGAATATTTATCAGAACCACTTCATACGTCAGTGTCAACAAATATAATTTTCTGAAATCCTTTTCCCCCTTAAATAAATAAATAAAGATCATTTATTTTCAGGCAACTAGGCCCATAGATACATACAGACACCACCTTACATACTAAAATACATATACGAGTAAAATATAATTTAACAAAATTGAAACCTAATTAACACAATTTCCCGGGAGTTTTTGCCTTAAAACTGCGTGCCCAAACTGGGTCCAGGAGTTTCTTTAAATAAAATGGAATATGGAATGCAATGAATAATTGAGTAAATGATTTTTTATGGTTGTTTTCGTCTTCCATGGAGCCGACGGGTCATCATCGCAACTTAATCTAACTACCCCAATCTTTACCACATTGATTACTTTGCTGGAAGCGTTCATAAGACCTTCCCTGACGCAGATATTTAGGGTTTTAGGACATGAAATTGAGCAAGCCCTCTATATCACACTTAAACTGAAGTGACGCATAAGGACGAGAATTTTCCCATGAAAATAACAACGTGCCCCAAGGATCTTCAGAAATTCCATCAATCAAACACTGACCCGTGAATCACCTCACGCCTCGATAGGGGAATGTATCGGTGTAAGCAGAGCTTCATATAGTTCTAGAATCAATTACATTCTAGAAAAATTATTTCTATTCTATTCTATACATTACATTACATACGCTCACGCCTGTAATCCCATACGGGGTAGGCAGAGCATCAGTGGTTCAAAACCACTTGATGCCACGTTTGACATAAATTCTGAGGGTTGTTAGATGAAACATGATGTATAGTGGTGAGAGGTGGTCAACCTTTCGCCCACAATACAGCAAAACCCTCGCGTCTCTATTACTCTTTTACAGTATGCTTTAGAAGAGTTGGCAGCTAAGACATTCCAGTGCATCGTGGAAACCCATTATCTATTAAAAAAAAGAACTAACTGACGCTACATTTAACAATCACAAGGGTTATTAGATAAAGCAGGAGTACAGTGATGGGTTTATGGTAACAGGTGTAACGTAAAATCAGAAATTTTCGAGGCAATAAGTGACCGCACATTTTTCATAACAGATATTAAATTCTTTGGGTAAAAACTTCGCTGGTTAGGCTTCGTTTTCTAATTTTAACTCATCCAATAAAACGTTTTCATTAAAAATAATACAGCCTTTGTTACAGGCTTCGTAAATAAACGTCTGTTTGACTTGCCCTCGTCGAGGAGAACCCTTTAAATACTTGCATAACAAAAACAAGTAATCCGCAAGCAGTAAAGGTACTCTGAAAAGATTGTAGGCTGTTCAGTTCCCTGTACGCTTCTAGACTCCTTAATATTCTGACAAAAAAGCTTAAACTCTAGTTTATTTTCTCCAAATTAATAGTACAGTTAACGGCACATCATATTACCACAAACTGCCAAATTTCCCCAATGGATAGTAAACTCTATGCTTGGAGATAAAATTGAAAATCGATTGAAGAAATTTGACAGTTTTGGATAGCATGATTTGCTGTTGTCCCTATACATAAAAAATTGAGCACATAGACCTTTGTAATCAGACATTAATAAATAATAAAAATACAAGATGTAGAAAGCAGTACTGCTCGATAATTCCCAGAGAGTTCGCCGATGTCTTTCACAATCGCCCTAGAACCCTGGCCAATTGTTGCTGGCCTCACCGGTGTTTTTCCTGCCACTCCCTCCTTCAGAAGGAGTGAGACAGTGTTGGTTTCTGGAATAATAATAGAAAAGCAGGAGACTGGAGCTTCTACAAGGTCAATCCTGTATCGCAGGTCTCCAGGGACCCACCGCAAAAGATGGATGAAGTTTTACATAGAAAAGCCGTTAATCTTTGGACAAGTCATTTATTGCTAATGTTTTAATACTAATAAATACTCAACTAACACTATAAAAAGTGTTGAGAACTTTCAGAAATTGTTAGTTTTGTTAGTGTATACTCTTCCGTTTCTGTACAATTTCTCGCTGAATAGATACATATCGGTCCGTATTCTTGATGGCGTCTCAAGTGTCAATTTTAACTCATAACATTCAAGACTAGATTTGAGTTCAAATCAAATGTTAAGCATTGATCTTATTCAAGAAAGCATTTCAAGTTGAATTATGTCAGCTGTCAGTTGAAATTATGACTCATGTAAACAAAGATCAGACCTGACATCTGCTGAGTGACATTATAAGATGTCACCTGAACGTCACTCAGCAGATGTCACTCAGTGAAACTGAAGCTGAAAATCAGTGTTGCCAGTCTGAAATACAGACTGACAAAAAATCGCTGAGCCCAGGCCTTTTTACTCACTGCAGCATCCATACGCAAATTAATATGTTTATATTGTATGTATTTTTGTTTATTTTAAATCTGTGTTTTTTTTTGTGATCGTCTAATTGTTTGTATCTGTGTGCTGCATGGTAAAATAAACGTTTTTTATTTTTTATTTATAAGCTCGATTCACGATTGAGACGCCTTCAAGAATAAGGGCCATAATATGTTTTGAGCTTTCTTGATCTAAAGTCGAAGGGCACACTAATGTTAATAGATTCTATTAAAATTTCTGAAAAGTAGGATCGAGGTGAAAACAATTATATATGAGTAGACGTGAACAAAAATTAAACACTTTCACCACAAAATATTCACCATCAAGAGACACTACTGCTTGCTTCGGCTGTATATATCGCACCGTTTGTTTTTAGCGTTCGTCGCGAAAATTCCACGGAAACTCATAAAAAAATGGAGGCACGTTGAAAAATGTTTTCGAAACCTGTCGAATGAAAGTCTTTCGCAATTTTCATATTCAGAAGTTGAAAAGTTAGTTAGTATGCTTTGTTCCTTTTTGAAATGAGCCGTTATGGACGTATATTCCAGTGGAAACTTAGTCGTTTTTATTTTTATTTTGGAACGTACAAAGGATTCGTTGCGAAAAGTTTGGGCAAGTGGAGAAGTTTACGATTGTCGAGGAAATATTGTAATTTTTCCAGTATTTTCTTTGTAGTAAGTAAAACAGAATAATCCTGGGCCCCGATTCTGTAACTTCACTTGTGTGTCGGTAGAATGGAGGCCATTTCATCTGTTCAGGTGTCGAAATTGAGAACTATTTAATTTTCATATACTTTCTGACAACCACCCGACCAGCAGCGCCACCGCCAACCGAACGTAAAGTTGCAAACTACCTGCAACTGAACATTCAGTTGGCGGTGGCGCCATCAGTCAAAGCAGCCGTCATTAGATGTATGAAACTTGGATAGTTCTCAATTTCGCCACCTGAACGGATAAAATGGCAACCATTCCATCGACACACTACTGAAGTTACAAAATCGGGGCCGGTTTGTGTAGCTGTAAAAGTATCCATAAATGCAAAAGTAAATATGTCCGTCTGTCTATTAAGTTTTCACGCTCAAACAACCGAACCGATTGCCGCTGTCAGAATGCAATGTAAATTGCTGGTTTTCGTGTTTTATGCTGTTATGATTGTTTTTTATTGTAAAATGGAGTGTGTTCGAATAAATTATTTAATTGTAAAGCAAAAAAGCGCTAAAATTGTTGGAAATTTTACTGAGAAACATTCCACTGGAAAATCATTCAGAAAGATGGTCTTACTTCAGTGTTTCTGTTTTTGTTAAGCAGTCCTTTACAACCTGTATTTCCAAACCCACAAACAATAATTATTTTTAACCGACTTCAAAAAAAGGAAAAGGTTCTATTTTCGACTGTATGTATTTTTTTTTGTCTTTTATGTATGTTCACCGATGTTGTTCGAAAGAGTATACTCCAGAGATAATCCCATTAAACTTTATCGAAAATGATTCAGCGCTTTTTATAAAATCAACGAAAACAAAAAATTACTACAAACCAGAACCTCATCTAAATAAATGAGTGACATTTTCGTTTGTGGTTATCTGATGTTATTAGGCATTATAGTCTGCAAAAAATACTATTTAACTATAGACCACCGCTCCAGGTCATACCTGGTGCAAAGGCTGTCCATAGCCATTCAGCGAGGTAATGCCGCGAGTGTCATGGGCACCTTTGCACCGGGGATGACAAGGGGCGGTCTGTTTGATTAGAATTAGATATGTGACGAGGATGTTTCCGATTTAGAATATGTTTTGTGACTCTGTACCTAGTTCTATAATGTTGGTGTGCAATAAAGTAATTTAACTACTTTGTGCGAACTGTTGTTGTGATTGAACTCGGTGACTCATACGTTTTTTTAACGTGGAAAATTGTACTAAAAATAGGTAATACAGAAAAACAAACAAAATCGGTTGAGTGGCGCCTCTGGGCTATCATTATGCGTCATAAAACTGTTAGCCATTAAACATTACTTATCCACAATCGTTAAGCGCCTATAAACTTGACTGCTTTGTCTGCCTATAAACTACCCTGTACAATGTACAGAGCGCCATACATCAGGTTACCACACGAGTGCACTCTGCGCCGTTGCGATAAGAGCGGTTTTGCAATGAAAATGGAGTAACCTGATGTGCTAGCCTCTGTACTTACATGTGGAAAATTACTATTAAACAGAAATTGAGGAACAAGGGATATGTGTGACGTGTGACTACACGTGCCTAACGCTTTGTCTACTCTATACAAATATGATTAATTACCATGAAGGGGTCATAGTAATTATTACTGTCGTAGGTGCCGACAATACGAAAACAAGGGTGGTTTACCGTATTATAAGACCTAGAGTCGTAACCGCTTTACTTTAGAAGGCAATCGACATTTAACCATGTGGTGATCGGTTGAGAATAACACCACCCCATCTCTTTCCGTGGGTGTCATAAGAGACGACTAAGGAAACACAAGTGAGACCTGCCTCCTAATAATCCATCCCAGGCAACGACACTTAATTTTTTTCTGAATCTGAGGTGTCGTCCTATGGTCTCATGCGGTGTGGTAGGCTCTGTAAAGGGCCGTCTGGTTCGCGACCACCCTCCTACCGAAGTCCGACGCCAAACAGCTTGCTGTGTTCCGTCGGTGCGTGGGAGTACCAGTGCCTTTATAGGCATTTTCTGGGTTAACTCGCTCCATTGTCGACTTCATCTTTGACCTTATGGTCAAGATTGAGGTCAAGAGTTAACCCATCTTATAATAAAACATAAAAAAGACGTATGCGTTTGCTGTAAAGAGTGCCGAAGAATATATACGCTTTTATCTATTACGCCAGTCATATCGAATATTAAATTCGCCAAGCTAACGGCTAGTTCTGATTTATTTATATGTTGTTAGGACCACTAGCAGTATCGTATATCCAAGTTTGCAGCTTCGAAAGACCCTAACTCCGCCTACGATGTAGTACCGGGCGCGAGTACAGCAATATGATCGCAAACCAGATGTGTGATTGTGTATGAGAGTGATCTATGATTGTTGGAGTGAGAGTGTAAAATAAAATTAAAAAATCATGTTCCATAAAATATGTTAAATATGTTTGTCATATAAAGCAAAATCTGCGGTCTCTGCCTATTCATACAAACCGTGATCTTAAATACGTATATAATTAATTATCAGACAGATAATTATCAATATGTGAAGACGTGTGCGTATTTTTAAACGTTATGTCCTTTTAATTTGAATATGATGGCCGCTTGGTGCCCGATGCCAGACTCATTAGTCTATAGTCATTAGAGGATTGCACGTGGTCTATAAATGATAAGACTCGATTCACATTTTTGAATGGTCGGTATAGATTTAACGTAGGGGCAGAGATATGGTCAGGTAGCGAGTTCATCTCTGCTTACCTTGAAGAAACGTATCCAGTCGAATTTTAAGAAGATTCGGTCAAAACAAACTCGATGATGAAATCAGGGATTTGATGATGATTGCCACAACATTGTATTTTTAAAGTTCCGCACCTAAAGGGTAAAAACGGGAGCCTATTACTAAGGCTCCGCTGTCCGTCCATGCTTCCGTCCGTTCATCTGTCACCAGGCTGTATCTCATAAACTGTGAAAGTTAGAGAGTTGAAATTTTCACAGATGATACAATACAATACAATACAAATATACTTTATTGCACACCAACAAAACAGAACATGAGACAGAGTAAAAGTTACATTATGAACAGTAATAAAGTTAGGGTACAAAAGGCGGCTCCATTGCTAAGAAGCAATATCTTATCGGCAACCTTTGGGTATGGAGAAGATGAAATTACACCATATAAGTGTGATGATTTATTTCTGTTACCGCTATAACAACAAATACTAAAAAACAGAATAAAATAAACTTTTAAGATGGCTCCCATACAACAAACGTGATTTTTTTTTCCTCGTTTTATAGATAATGGTAAGGAACCCTTCGTGCGCGAGTCCGACTCGCACTTGGCCGGTTTTCTTTCCGTTATTTGTGAATATTAGGAAGCTTACACACCTCTATAAAAATTATGATTTCAAGTTGTTTCTCTCAGTTTCTACTGGCCCTCTAACACAAGGCCCACTGATTAAATAAACAGAAAATCAGCAGAAATCTTTCGGAAAATAGTAGCTTACGTATGAAAAGCCGAGTCCACCCTGTCATTACGAGTTAGAGTCGCCTCGATGGGCCGCGTGGTTGGAAATTACCCGCTCCGACGCCCCGGGTCAAATGACGGCATGTTGTGACCGAAATGACGCCTGTTGTCACGGTAATGACAGGTTGTGGCTGGTGGTCGACGCTGGGACCTTAATCTTCTAATTTCTAGTTGATTAAACTTTACAGAATCACAGGAAAACTAGGACAATGAAGGTTATAGTGGCCGCGTAGCTTACATAAATAGATTTTTGAATAAATCCATATCTAAACATAGTATAAAAGGAAGTTGCGCTCCGATATGTCTGTTTATCCACTAGCCCCTTGCAAACCAAGTAACGAATTTTTAAATGGCTTTAATAATCTATGTGACTTAAAAACTATTTAAAAAAATAGCTGGGTTGGGTTATTGTTACCTTTGAAACACTGAATCCTCTTGGACAGAGACCACAGGTCTGGTATTCTACACCACTGGATTCGCTACCGACAGTCGAAAAGGCTCAGTGCAGGCATCAAATGTATGCCATTTCGAGTCTTAACTTCGCCACCTGAAAGGATAAATGGCCACTGTTGACGTTCCACGACCATTGAGACGCCATTTATTATCGGAATAAATGCCCTGTAAGTCGATAACCGATACTTCTGACCATCAGCAACTCGAGCACGATATGCTCGCGCGCGGAATGCAGTCCTATGTAAAAATATCAACATTGACAACGCCAGAGGGCGAGCAAGCTTTTGCGCGTAGCCCTCGCGCAATCAAAATGAAGTTTCACCGTCAGCCGAGTGGCGTGCCGCGCGAGTTTGTCGCACATAATACTCGGGCTGCAGACGTCAGTACCTAATTCTCTAGCGCTGTAAAGGTGCCAGTGACAAATATACGGCCGCTATGTCGGTTGTAGAGATACAGAATGCCCTATTTAAACTGCTGTGCCGAATCAGCATGGAACCTCTCGGCTCCGATTCTATACTTAACTTTAGTTGTGTGTCGATGGAATGGAGGCCATTATATCTGTTCAGGTGGCGAAATTGAGAACTATTTAATTTTAATATACTTGCTGACAAGCACCTCCGACCACTAGCGCTATCGCCAAAGTTGCAGGCTACCTAGCAACTAAAATTTTTGTTGGCGGTGGCGCCACCAGTCAAAGCAGCCGTAATTTCATTAGATGTATGAAGGGATAGTTTTCAATTTCGTCACCTGAACGGATAAAATGGCGACCATTCCATAGATACACAACTTAAGTTACAGAATCGGGGCTCTGGAATAATTCATCAAATCGCGTCTGTGTGTGTGTTACGCTTAGAATTTCCCGACCTCTCCATTCGGGGTTCCTAACCCGGTTTGTGTGGAGACGCCAAGCCTTTGAGACTGCTACTGCATAATGGATTGTGATTCTACCTATTCGCGTTTAATAAACCACGCGAATTTACTCCTGTGGTAAGGCGGCGACGAAAATCCTAAGTGGTAGTGGGGTATTATTGTAACTTTAAAATTAGGTAGTAAACAAAAATTAAGGATGTGAATCAGCGCACTAAACTGCAGAACTTTACCTTAGTTGGATAGGTCGAAACATGAAAAAAAACTTTTTATTACTCATACTCGGAAAGTAGGTCTGAAGTTGCCCATGGAGCGAGCTGAAAGTAATACTTTTAAAGCCTAGGGAGAATCGTTTTCAACTGACAGCTGTCAAATTATTTAAAAAAAACATGTTACAACTTTATATACAGCCACTCAATTACAGCGCGATGTAAAATTTAAATAACAAAAAGGTAAGTGAAAAGGTATATGTTTTTTTTTAAATAACTTTTACCTATTTTATAATTTACTTTTACCTACTTCTTTAAAATAACATAGATTTGGGAAAAATGTTTACCGTTTTTTTCAATAATTAAAATGAAAAATAATGGATAAATAAAAACAGCCGATTTAAAAAAACAAAATAGGGATCTTCATTTGTTTTTTCAAGTTAAAAGAGTTTTGTTTATTATATTCATGTTTTTATTTTTACTTTTCATTCGTTATAAAAAGCACAGTGGGGTAAGACTTATTTAGTCCCTCGAACTATTGGCAACCTCGCTATGCTCGGTCGCCAAACCCAGTCTCGGGACTTAAATAAGTTGCTTTCACCCCTAAAGTAACAATGTACTAATTCGCTCCATAGAAATTGAGCAATATCTAATTGCCTTAATAAGAGAAGTGGAAAACTTTGAGATATGTGGGCTGGTAAGAAGACTATCCTAAGTGACAAATTCTCAGTGAGTTATTTATACATTTAGTGCTACAGATAACACTTACTCTTACAGGTACTTACACGCACTTTCACACGCACTTACACTATCTCACTTGAATACATACTGGTACACATTTCTGATAAGTTACTTCATTATATTTTTTTTTACCCCAGGTACGCGCAAAAAAAAAAAACTCTAGGCACAGCTGAAAATCAGTTTGTTGTCCGTCATAGACAGCAAGTATGCTGAGTTCTGTGTCCTATTTGCTTCTACAACCTACGTCACACATTTCGCTAACCTTTTTTTAAATTGTATAAGAACATTGTACAATGTTAGAAATTGTTAAGAAGCAATAAAATTTATCTATCTATTTATCTAGATAGGGAGAATCGTTCCGATAACTAATTGAAAGATATGGCATGACACTGCCATGTTTGGCAAATAAATAAGGCTATATTTACCTGTGATAACTAGTTCTTCGCCCCAGACTTCATTCGCATTGAAAATTTGTCCATATGTTAATGGGTATTCGTGTCTGTCTTTATGACACAAGGGAAAATCTGAGTGTGGGCCTTTGAGCGTGTAGCGTTTATTTATTTATAATTTAAAAAAACATGTTTGTCCTCAGGCACACAGCGGTGGATGTCGGTGCAGATGCAACCAGAGACACTCGGTGGACCAATGATGCAGACAGGTGAGGAATTCTTCAGGCTATTTACTATAACGAGTAGGCAGGAAGTGAATATAAAGGTAGATGGGACCAATCTTTCTTTTTTTATCGTGTAGGTATAGCCAAGTGTGTGGCGAACTTGACTAACCCTGGTGTCAGAGTTTTCAAACCGCACAATGGCCTCTGACTTGGTTTAACGACTGTAGTCAATCGAGAAATACTCGTAATAAGTGGCCACTTTCGGTCACCCATCAGGATCCCTGCCCATGTGTACGTAGCTTAACCTCACATCAGCGAGCAACACTGAGCTACGAGCGATGAGAAAAAAATCGCGAATGAAAATCTGGACCTCCATTTTTTTTATTATGAGATGGGCTAACTCATAGATGAGGTCGAAGATGGAGAAAATGCCATTAAGGCACTGGGACTCCTACACATCGACGGAACACAGCAAGCTGTTTGGCGTCGGACTTCGGTAAGAGGGTTGTCGCGAACCAGACGGCCAGACACAGAGCCTACCACTCCGCATAAGACCATAAGACGCCAGCTCACATTCAGAACAAATTGAGGTGTCGTTGCGTAGGATGGATTATTAGGAGGTAGGTCTCACAGAGATGGGGTGGTGTTATTCTCAACCGTTCACCACACGGCACAAACGGCACACGGTACTCCATTAGATTAGCCTTTGACGGCTGGTTTGGTCGAGTGGTAGTGGCACTGCCTCTTGATAGCCGGTCCTGGGTTCGATCCCCCGTCGGGGCAAACATTTGTGTAAAAAGCAGATCTTTTTTCTCGGGTCACGGGTCTTTATGTCTGTCTTATGTATGTTCCAAGGGACCCACGCCACAAGGGAAAACCTTGTTGTGGAACCTTTTATTAATCCATCCTACGCAACGAGACCTCAATTTGTTCTTAATCTGAGGTGGCGTCCTACGGTCTCATGCGGTGTGGTAGGCTCTGCAAAGGGCCGTCTGGTTTTTGACCAACCTCCCACCGAAGTATGACGCCATACAGCTTTCTGTAGCGTTTATTTAATACACCACAAGTGTTCCATAACTTGAGCTATATTTAGTTAAAGCTGTCTGTAGGTCCTTACAACGGCTGTTCACGCTCCAGTTAGCAAATCATTCAGCCCATCGGGTAAGAAATTTTGTGGACGAACGTCGTTCGCCTTAGAAATACGTACCTACGTCAACTTTATTGTTACTTTACGTTGAAATACGTAAATGATTTTTAGTTTACTGGTAAACAATTATTGACATAATTTATTTTGTTTTTCCGAACACAAACACATTTAACAGGAGGTAAACAAGTTGTAACAATCAATAGTAAATTTGTGCTCTGCCTTAGAGCGCTGGTTTTCTGCTGGCGCCGCAGTTGCTGCCGATCAGTGAAGTTAAGCAACGTACACAGAGGCAGGAAACCTGATGGGTGACCAAAGTGGCAATTTATTACGAGTGTTTCCGTGCTTCGGAGGGCACGTTAAATTTCGATCCCGGCTGTTGTCGGTTGACTGCGTTAAAACCAAGTCGAATAACAATGTTCGATTTGAAAACTCTGACACCAGGGTTAGCCAAGTTCGCCACACACTTGACTATAACTACACGGTAAGAAGAAGTTGCTGTATTGAATTATTATTTTTTTAGTCTTTACGAATCGTAACATTGCTTTACGAATCGTGATGTTGCATCGTCAATTATCGTTTATATCACCACATCAGCCCATAATACGTCCCCACCAAGCGGCACGAGCCTCCCTTCTATTGACAAAGAATACTCATATTAATTATTCTACGATATTGTTTGGAGTAAAATTTAAGAACAATACTTTAAGTTGTCTCTTCTGAATAAAACTCCATCGTAAATAGATTAAATTAAATATTTGAATGAACACTAAATACACTTTTATTTTTAAAAAAACAATAACATTAAACTAAAAGTACAATTAAAGTACAATAAAGTACAAAAAGTACAAAAAGTACAAAAAGTATTAGCCGTGTGAGTCCCCGGCAGAGTAGAATAGGACCACCCTCTTTCTTACCGAGGTGTCGTACAAGGCGACTAAGGTAAACATGCAAGCAAGTTCATCTGCACACAGAGAAGGAAAACTCTGCAATTATATCAAAACCCTCGCCAACCCGTCTGCCAAGCGTGGTGAGTATGGCATTTACCCCTCATGATATTGAGGGAGGCCCGTGCCCCAGCAGTGGGGACATATATGGGCTGATGAAGAAGAAAGTACAAAATGTGATTTTGTGATTTTGCATGTAGTGTAATCTGTTTTGTTTAATAAATTATTATATTCTATTCTATTCTAAAATACGATTAGCTCATTTTCAGGTATTTGTATAGTACAGTTTAATGTTTTTATTTTACTATAATTAAAAATTAAACTAATTTTATTTATTCTCTCTAGCTTATCATAGTGCATTGAATATTCTATGCCTTTTTTTATTTTTTTATATATATTTTTGTCGAATATAATTTGACTTTGAAAGTTGCAAGTTAAAAATTTGTAAATAGTCGTTAAAGTTCAGAGTTATTGTGATGAGGTTTGTTAAAAGCTCTTATTGACTACCCCTAGACACAAATATAAATGTATTTCTAAACAGACAATTATGTACACATGCACAATTGTACATGCTTAAACTCAAAAAGAAATCTTACCCAAGAAATAAAACTTTACATGTGGAGCGAGATTGCTTAGAATATGTATGAACAGTTGAACACTACTAGCTTTCCGCCTATCCACGAATTTGGGGAAATAATGTAGCCTGTGTTAATCCAGGGTGTCCGCTACCTTTATACTAAATTTTATCAAAACTGGTTCAGTCGTTTGAGCGTGAAAGAGGAACAAACATCCAAACTAACAAACTATTAAACATATCGCGTTTATAAATATTAACATTATTTTAGTGTATTCAAAATCATATCAAAGCAGTCTTCTAAAAGTCTTCTTAATGTATTTTATACACCACCTGCATCTGTAGCACGTATTATACATCAAGTATTCTCTATTTAAAGTAAGCCATTAAAGCTCAAGGGAAATAAAGTTGTATGGAACTTCCCTTGGGTAATAATGACATTTAAATATGGAATGCCAAAATGTCAACAAGAACTTCTTACATAAATATTTTCGAAAAAGATCAAGACTGTTGAAGGCTTAACTTCCTTGGTCCAAGAAGATTTAAACTATAAAATTTTACACATCAAAGAGACTTTACTTTTATTAAAAATATTTAGCATAAAAACATGGTTGTATGTCTTAGCTATTGACTTTCCTTTGCCTACGGAACTAAATATTATAAGAAAACGCCGTCGGTGATTTTCCGACAGAATCCTTCATTTCGCTCAGAATTCAATATGCTGCCCGTGACATAATACACTGTTTTGTCCCCTTGTTGCTTAATCTACTATTAAAAGCAAGACGTGATATGATGTGTACTTTTTTAGTAATTCTCGTTTAATAGTTGAGCTCAAAGCATTAAGTACGTAGCAGCAAAAGTTTCACTTCCCTATAGCTCCTCGAATACTAAGTAGATGCTTCTCGTTACGAAACAATGCTGACACAAAAGCCCCTTTCTTGTAAATTGTAAAGAAGCATTAAACTATTTTGAAAGTGGAGAAAAGAAGCACTTATCTTAAACTAGCTTTACGCCCGGGACTTCGTTTCCGTGGGAATTTCGGAAAATTATGTATCCTATGTGTTAATCCAGGGTATCAGCTACCTCCATACCAAATTTTATCAAAATCAGTCCAGCCGATCTTGAGTTATAAGTGGTGTAACTAACACGACTTTGTTTTATATATTTAGATATCTCATCCCAAACTAAATCAGGCATATTTGGGTGCGAGATTACTGATAGATAGATAGATAAAAACTTTATTGCATACTTTGTTTTATTTTTATTTTTTTGTCTTCTATACATATTATAAAGAGGAAAGATTTGATTGTTTGTTTGTTTGTTTGTTTGTTTGTTTGTTTGCATCGAATAGGCTCCGAAACTACTGGACCGATTTGAAAAATTCTTTCACCATTAGAATCCCACATTATCGGGGATGGACATAGGGTACATGATTTTTCCGAATTCCCACGGGAACGAAGTCCCGCGCGGGAAGCTAGTTACTTATATTATACTACTTACAGGTTAGTGCTCTGCCTTACGTCCAAAAAAGGCCGGAACATTTCGCTTCCGGAAACCAGCACTAAATTTGTATGTGTGGTTAGGCATATCACCTAGACCCCAAAACTGCCGGGAGACACTTCGTGAGGTGTCAAGGTCACTAGTTATGACGTCATCAATGTGGCCGCCGCCGCGTTTTGAAAAATGTAAATTACTCATAAATTATGCAGTGCACATGTACGTGTGGGGTATCAAATGAAAGGATATTAAATATGCTGCATTGTTCTTATTGAATGTAACTGCGTAAATATGAAAACAACAAAAATATAGGACAAATAAGACAAATTACAAAAAAAATAATACATATTTATTTTTATAACTAGAGAACCATTTATACTACAGAGAAAAAATGTAGGGTACAAATAATTCTACGTTATTCGTCTATAGTTTACAATTTAAATCATCACAATCGGGTGAAAAAAGCCATAGTTATGCTGGTTTAACTAAAGCGCGGCGGATGCCATATTATATTGAACCGACGTCGCCGGCGTGTTTTGAAAAATGTTAATTATACTTAAATTACGCAGTGCATATGAATGTTTGGGGTATCAAATGAAAGGATATTAAATTTGCTGCATTGTTTTCATTAAATGTAACTGCGTAAATATGAAAACAACAAAAATATAGGACAAATAATACAAATTACAAAAAAAAAACATATTTATTTTTATAACTAGATAACCATTTGTATTACAGAGAAATAATGTAGCGTACAAATAATTCTACGTTATTCGTCTATAGTATAAAATTTAACGCAAGGGAAATGTTTTTGCTCTTCTAGCATGAAATGCGACATCGACTTCTCTCGATGATGCTCATGTTTTCCACGACGTTTTTTTACCGATTCCAAAGAACGCTGGGGTTGGCAAAAAAGACAACGATCCTGCCTACACACCAGTCTGGAAAACAATTCCGGATGCTAGCTAGAGCTGCAAAGAACTTGTGTCATGCAAGTGCAAGGAGAGGTGTTCCAGGTGCCGATGCGTGAAAAACGATTTAAATTGCACTCTCCTTTGTGCGTGTGAAGGTGCATGCTCGAGAGCGTAGACCGTCCTTTTATTTTTAGATTATAGGTATATGAAGGCTGGTTTTTATAAGTTAGATAGATTAAAATTGAAAATGTAACACACATAATCCTCTTTGCACCTAGCGTTAATTGAAAGCTGCACACTAGTTTGAAAGTATGTAATTTAAAATTACCCTTTACGAGGCTATATAAAATTTAGTTCATCAGAAAGAGCTTGAAACACTAGTTTACTCATGGGCATAAATGTGGGATAAGGCTCACGAACGTTTTGCCCGCCCGTTCCAGTGTGTTATGAATATTGATGCATAAGCAGATGCAAGTAGTTTCTCTTCCAAGTGAAGTCTTCATCCTGATTATTAGTAGAAACGGCCATCGTTAGTATGCATCAATATTCATAACACACTGGAACGGGCGGACAAAACGCTCGTGAGCCTTACCCATGTCGCGTTGTTAGCGTCCGCCGAACTATATTTAAACTGGCAGAACTATGTCTGTTTTTTTACCGATTTATATGATTTAAATTTTAAACTATAGTAAAATAACATAATATTATTCGAAGAAATCATTTTTTGTCTCTAATGTAATGGTTCTCTGACTATAGAAATAAATAAACATATTTTTTTCTCTAATTCGATTTATTTGTTACACATTTTTCTTATTTCTATATTTACGCAGAGTACATTAGAAAATTAGAGCATATTAAATATGCTTTCATTTCATGTCCGAATGTATACATACATACATGTGTGTTGCGCAGTTCAGTGTATTTAGACTCTTCAAAACGCGCCGGCGCGGCGGCGGCGACGTCGTCGGTTGAATATATGGCATCCGCCGCGCTTTATGTTAAACCAGCATAACTATGTCTATTTTCACCCGATTGTGATGATTTAAATTTTATACTATAGACGAATAACGTAGAATTATTTGTACGCTACATTATTTCTCTGTAATACAAATGGTTATCTAGTTATAAAAATAAATATGTATTTTTTTTTTGTAATTTGTATTATTTGTCCTATATTTTTGTTGTTTTCATATTTACGCAGTTACATTTAATGAAAACAATGCAGCAAATTTAATATCCTTTCATTTGATACCCCAAACATTCATATGCACTGCGTAATTTAAGTATAATTAACATTTTTCAAAACACGCCGGCGACGTCGGTTGAATATATGGCATCCGCCGCGCTTTAGTTAAACCAGCATAACTATGGCTTTTTTCACCCGATTGTGATGATTTAAATTGTAAACTATAGACGAATAAAGTAAAATTATTTGTACCCTACATTTTTTCTCTGTAATATAAATGGTTCTCTAGCTATAAAAATAAATATGTATTATTTTTTTTGTAATTTGTCTTATTTGTCCTATATTTTTGTTGTTTTCATATTTACGCAATTACATTCAATAAGAACAATGCAGTATATTTAATATCCTTTCACTTGATACCCCACACGTACATGTGCACTGCATAATTTATGAGTAATTTACATTTTTCAAAACGCGGCGGCGGCCACATTGATGACGTCATAACTAGTGACCTTGACACCTCACGAAGTGTCTCCCGGCAGTTTTGGGGTCTAGGTGACATGCCTAACCACACATAAAAATTTGGTGCTGGTTTCCGGAAGCGAACTGTGTTTTCCGTAACGCCAGGCACTAGGTATACTTTTTATTTTTGTAAACATAAACGATTTTCTAATATTTTTATTGATTGGGAGTCGAACCCGCTTCTTCTTCTTCTTCTTCTTCTTATCGTGTAGGTATAGTCAAGTGTCTGGCGCACTTGGTTTACCCTTGTGTCCGAGTTTTAAACCGCACAATGACCTCTGACTTGGTTTTAACGACTGTAGTTAATCGACAACAGCCGAAACCGACAGTTTAACGTGGCCTCCGAAGCACGGAAACATTCGAGATAAATTGCCATTTTGGTCACCCATCAGGTGACCAAGTCCCATCGAACCCGCTACCGTCATATCAATAGGCAAGGTTATTACCGACTGAGCTATTAGCCCATTTTCAGCCCTCAACGCAATTGTTTCAACCCTGTCTCCATTCCAGGTCTCGCCTATCCACGGTGCCAGCGACGGGCGACCGCGGCAACTTGCTGCGCGCACACGCAGCCAAGTCGGCGGAGTGCAGCGGCTCCCCACGCGCGCGCCGCACCCCCCGCGAGTCCCGGCGCGTGTCCCTCGCGCAGCAACCGGGCTACGTGCAGCTTAACCAGTACAGACTGCTTGAGCCAATCGGACAGGTGGGGTCGTAGACTTTCAACAATATATTCTGTTTCAAACCAAGTGATTAAAAATGTAAACAAAATATACCCACCGACAAAAAAAACAACGGGTTGCACTCCGGGAGTGCCAGCAGAAGTGAAAACTTGAACATTAACGCTGTGCATTAATATTTAATTTATTTTTTTCTATGCTGACACCGGATGACATCTTGACTTTTGCAATTTTAATTTCCTATGTTTACTCCACCTTACGGATTTTCGATCAGGGCCACGTGACAGAAACGTGACCCTGACGCGAGTTTAACATGTTTTACGTATACTTCAAAGTGCACAACGCCGCCAAAGAAGTTTTTACTTCAAAAACCACTGCATGTTTAAAACAAATCCCTTTGAGATCACTGAAATGCTTTTGTAAAATCATTTTCCAAACTTTTTGTACAGTCAACAGCACATCAGGTTACCACAAACTGTCAAATTTCCCCAATGAATAGTAAACTTTAATGTCTGGAAATAAAGTTGAAAATCAATTGAAGAATTTCGACAGTTTTGGATAGCATGATGTGCTGTTGACCCTGTACACTGTAGCTCGTAAAACCGTCACAAATAAAATGTTTTTCAACAAAATACTAAAATTCGTCATAACCTGACAACACCGTGACAAGTTTCAAATGGCTGGCCCGTCACCTTTGCTCACATTTTAGGACATATGGGATTGGCATGGACTGAACGTGACTTTTCTGTCTGTATATCCCAAACATTTTATAAAATTCAGTTTTCTTTATTACTAAAAGAATGTGAGTTGTCTGAAAAGTCGCGCTATCCTGTGAGTTGATTGCCAAGGAAACTATAAAACCTTAAAAGAACCTAAATAGTAACAGTCGAAGTCTGCATTTTTCTTGTATTTGATTTTGATGTTGTCCAAATTGAAACGCAAATCAAAAGAAAACTTCTGTGTATGTAGATAGGGTCCAGTTTTCCTTGTGTTAACTCGTCTTATTGGCATATTAGACCCACTGCTGATAAGGACTTCTTGCTGAATCTCTCAATTACCTAGTTCCAAATTGAGACTCAATCGGTCCAGCACACTATTTCTGATTTCGTAGCGTACCGTAGCAGTTTACTACGTTAATGTCTACGAAACGTAGCATATAGTACTTGATTTACGAATTCATGAATATTTTCTGTAAGACAAACTCTCTTAAGAATTTCAAGCTATTTTGAAAGTACAAGGTTTTTTTTTACAGTTAAAATTAAGCACATTAACCGCAAAAATATGCTGAGCTGGGTTCCAGTACCCTTCTTTTTTTCGGTGTGCGGGATCATAACATCTTTGCTCCAAAATCGCCACCCTCATCTGCAGCTCGCGTACGATGGTGATAGCGCGCGTGATGCGCCGCAGTCCTATGTCAAAATGTCAACATTGACAACGCCAGCCGCTGAAGGGCGAGCAAGCCCTTGCGCGGGGCCCTCGTGCAATCAAAGTGATAGACGGAGATCCCAGGGCCGCCAGACCTTACTTATTTTCTCATAAACCAAATGTATGGGAAATAGTAGTGCTAGGAGGTACGTACTAGTAATGTATGAATACCAGCTAACCTGGGCCGGCGGCCAATTTTCAGCTATCAGGTTCTGAAGGTACTTCCAAAAATTACTCACTTGTCTGAAGTCTGGCTGCTGATGTCTTATAGAATATAATTAATTAAATTTAAAAATAACTGTTCAACACCGCCAGACACTCTCCGTTGGCTGTAATTTCTGCCTGACGCTTTACGTTTCGCAAGTAAATTACGCGATTATTCCTACAATCTGAGCCGTGATTTTTGTATATGATGTTCAGAGAACTATAACAATACTTTTTATAGCACCCAGACTTCAAGACAAGTGAGCAATTTTTGGAAGTACCTTCAGAACCTGATAGCTGAAAATTGGCCGTCGGCCCAGGTTAGCTGGTATTCATACATTACAAGTACGTACTAGCACTACTATTTCCCACGCATTTGATTTATGAGAAAATAAGTAAGGTCTGGCGGCCCTGGGATCTTGGTCTATGAAGTTTCAGCATCAGCCGAGTGGCGTGCCGCACGAGTTTGTCGCCATCGTGCTCGAGCTGTTGCTAGCGATCAACGCTGATCAACGGACGAGGCTCTGACGAATTACTTTTCATTAAAAAATACTCTGACATTGGCAAAACACGATTGTGGACGCCACTTTTCTAAGAACTGACATTTACTATTATTGTTTAGTCTTTGTCTTCTATTTACTATTGCTGTTTTTTTAATACTTCTTTTTTGTCCCTTGTCTGTTGTTTTCTCTTATGTTAATTACTGTCTACGTTTCTATGGTAGTGTGTCTTGTGCTGAGTGTTTTGAATCTAGGAAAATATGTACACACGGCAGCACATCACGCTATAAATGGTCTCACGAAGAGCGGTGGCTCCAAACACAGGCGAAAAGCCTAAATAGAGACACTAGCGACTCGCTTACTTTTAAATTGTTTAAAGTGAAATAAATATTTTTTTTTATAAATGTTGACCTTGACGTCGCCTTTATGTCGCTCGTAATAGCGCCGGCTTTCGTAGTGCAAATGGGTTACCTGACGTGCTGCTGTCTGTACTATACGGTGGTGTTTACGATTGTATACTGTAGTTTTAATGAAGATTTAATACACTTGATTTTTTTCTTTCAGGGTTCTTACGGTATCGTTAAGTTAGCCTACAACGAAGAAGATGAAACACATTATGTAAGTTGGACTAGGCACAGTTGATATACGGATGTACACACGGCAGCACATCAAACTATACATGTCGCCCTTATCTCGCTCGCAATAGCAGCGGCTTTCGTAGTGCAAATGGATAATCTGACGTGCAGCTGTATGTACACATGTAGACATATCCATGGGCTTTTGATGCCGCAGATTATTGATGGTTATAGCACGAAGCCCGAAGCGTCACGTTTCCCCCTACCTAAAATCCAAGACCGCATTTATGTACTTTTTTGACGTAAAATTAATAAAAATATAAGCTCCCTTAAAAAAACCTGGTGAAACATATTGTATAAATACCCAGACTCCTCATAAATATTTGGAATACGATTTCCAATATTTTATTAGAATTGACGTCCGGTTTGGTCGAGTGGTAGCGGATCGGAGGGTCCCGGGTTCGATTCCCAGTCGGGGCAAATATTTGTGTAAAAAGCAGATGTTTGTTCTAGGGTCATGTTCGTGTCTGTCCAAGGGAACCACGGCACAAGGGGAAACCTTAGTGTGGGCCTCTGAGTGTGTAACTTTTATTTATTTAGATCAGTACGCGAGGTTATAGCTAACTGACCATTATCATTATCGTCGTCCACCTCTGTTACCAGGCAATGAAGATCCTGTCAAAACGCAAGCTGATGCGAAGAGCGGGGCTGTTCGGGCGCGCGCCCCCCCGCAAGGCAGGCCCAGGGCCCCCCCCTGACCCCCTCCAGAGGGTGTACCGGGAGATAGCGGTCCTCAAGAAGCTGGACCATCCGAACGTCGTTAAACTTGTAGAGGTTAGCTGTCTTCTTACTCACACATTGCCTGGAAGAAATTGCTTACAGTCTGATTGAGGCAGCACCTTTTCACCACATTATTCATTTGTAATTTGTTTGATATCTGTTTTATATGGTGAATAAATTTCTTTTTCTTTATTTCTTTTTTTTCCAGAAGTAAAGAAGTGAACTTTCTAGAAGTGTATTGTATACTTCCGTTTCATTATACTAGGTTTATGGAACAATTTAGCAAAAAACTAAAACCCAAGAGTTAACCCATCTTATAATAAAAAAATAATTAAAAAAACCCTGAACTCACACCATCATTCTGAATAATTATCCAGTGGAATTTTTCTCAGACAAATAAAAAAAAAACATGTTTTTTAATGTCATGTTTCTTAATCATTCTAATAAAAAACAATGATAACAACGTAAAACACGAAAACACTCAATGGGTTGACTGGAAGAAATCCCCTTGTGGGATAAGTCCGCCTTTGTACTGTTTTTTTTCTCTTATAATGTGTTTTGTGTAACTTATGCTCATGTACAATAAAGAATAAATACAATACAATACAACCAGCAATGCACATTGCATTCTAACAGTGTACGCGGCACGGGCGGGGGGATCTTGTGCGGGGCGCGGTATCGCTGTACATTGCGTAACGCCAAAGTAGGTAATTAACGAAAACTCTTTAAATTCATGCTTCCGGGAAAAAATAACTACATGAAGTCGATCATTGTTATGGTTAGATTCCACCAATTAAGTATTTGCTAAGCTGTTATTTACACCCTGTATCATCTAGAGCATTGATTCCCAAAGTGGTCCAGGTGGACCCCCAGGGGTCAACGGGAGACTCGAAGGGGGTCTACGTTGGTGTGACAAAAAAATGGGGGTTCACAATTCGTATAAGCGGGGTCCACAAAAATGTATCTGTTTTCGATAGTGGAAAACTAAAATGCTCCTTGTGCTGTGAGTAAGACGTCAAAAATGTAAAGTTAGATGGAATAACTTTTTTGATTGGCCACCTTTACTTTTTTGACATCCACTCACAGCACAATCAATTAATTAATAAACCAATCAATTCTCGCATTTTTTTCGAAAATTGTTAATTCGTGGTTGAAACTCAGCCGCAACGCAAATTCTCTTAATTAGATCTAATCTTCACATTTTTTGTCGAGTTTTGGGAATATGGTAGAAATTCAGCTGCAGGGAGGGGGTCCACCGAAACCAGCAAAATTTTGAAAGTGGTCTATGAGAAAAAAAGTTTGGGAACCTCTGATCTAAGGTTGGTTGTCAGCCTTTCGCCCACGAGGCCGCAAAACCCTTTCGTGTTAAAACATTAGTTAAAGTCTTTTGTCCTTAAACAAACGGGTTCTAAAGGGACCCGTAGCCCGTAGCCTCTAATTACCTCAATTAAAACTTTGGCTCTTTCTAACAACCTTAAACACAGAACAAAGATAAATGTGTTGTACAGATAAAGATTAACAGATATAACAGTACAGATAAAGATTAACTTTTATATCTGTAAATTAACATATATAAAAATACTAGCTTCTCGCTGGCGACTTCGTTTGCGTGAATATGGCCCATATTACAGAAGGAGACTCGTCTTGATCTATACTTAAGTATTGTTGGTCTCTTTTTCTCACTATAAAAATGATACACCGTCGCGTCTCATCGTAATACTTGCAACAATTTTTGATTTTTTAAAAATAAAACATAGTTAATTCTCTCAAAATTACGGTTTAACATATTTGTCTTAGTCTGAAGATCAAGTGGTATTGTTTGTGGAGGATAAAACATTGTGCAATCAGAGAAAATAGAGCAAGAAAGAAAAACCGGCAAGAACAATTTTCACTTTTATAAAACCAGTTATTTTCGAAAGAACATCTTGAGATTAGTGATAAAAACTACAGTGAAGAATTGGAGAATATTTTAATCTATACTTTTTCATAACCTTCAAAAGTATTAGAAAAATATTACGTGATTTTTCGAATACATATTTATGAACAACGCCATCTGTGTGAACTGGTAAGAACTACCTCAGCAGCTGCTTGGTTTAAGCAAGATCTACATTGAAGCAACAAAAAAGTATTTAAATCCTCCTATAGAGGGCAGAACATTACAAAAATGAATACAGGCAAGAATAGTAATACTGTGAAATGTGCAGGCTGCCTACAAAATATAACTTCAAGACAACTTTTAAAATGCAGTTTATGTAACAATACTTATGATTTAGACTGTGCTAATGTCTCAAGCCAGAGATTCTATAACGAGATGACAAAGGATCATAAATTAGCATGGAAATGCCAATCTTGTATCTGCAAAATGCCTAAGAAAGGTTGTACAAACTCACCAATTCGCCCGCAAAACCTTGGAAAATATCAAAGTCAGTCACCTGATATAAACGAGTCATCTAGCCTAGAAGATTTAAGTATTCTGGGCGACACAGTTATAGACGAAAATCACCAAAAACAAAACAGACCGATATCATCAGCAGGACCACAAATTTTAGATCAAATTGAAAGAATCCTAGATCGGAAACCGGAAGCTTATAAACAATCTTTACTTGAAGAATTAAAAACGTCATTTTTTTCTGAATTGAAGAACGCAATAACTGAACTAAAGATGGAATTTAACCAAAAAACAAACACCTTACTCCATGAACAGATAAACCAAAAGCAAGAAATGTTGAATATAGACAGTAAAATTGAAAAATTGAAAGCAGAAAATGATAAATTAAAAAATGATCTTGAAGAACTTAAGAAACAAATAAGAGAACCGAAAAATCTTTCTGAAGATTACTATAAAAGGCAACATGATAATATAAATAAAAAATTTGTTCTCTACGGCATCCAGGAATACAAATCGGAAAATGAAAGTGAACTGTATGAAAGAATAATTCACATATTTCAAGAAATCCTAAACATTAACTTAAGAGGATATATAGAAGACATGACAAGATTAGGGAAACCAAATCATCGACGACAGAGACCACTAGTCATTGAACTACTGAGCAAAAATGTAACAAAACAGATTCTACAGAATCGACGCTACTTCCGACATACGGGATTGGCAGTCGCAGAACTACTGAATTCAGAGTCAGTACAGGCTAGAAGGAAACTTGTGGAAGTACTTATTGAAGCCCGGAAAAATGGACACCGTGCCAATATTATTAACAACAAACTTATAATCGATGGTAAAAAATACATACCACAAGAAAATTCAAACGTTTTCCAAGAAAATGAAACTTCCTTTCTTAATACTACGAGCAATGAAGGCTTTGAAAATACAGAAAACCATTCCTTTCGAGAAACAACATTTTAAAGTACTCTATCAAAATTTTCAAAGCATATTCAATAAATTACACATTTTAGAAGCGTTTATCGATCAAAACCCGACCTATCAAGCTATATGCGTCTCGGAGTCCTGGCTAACAAAAGAAAAACTTGATTTAGTAAAACTCAGCGGCTATAAAACAGCAGCGTCATTTTGCCGAGGAAAAAGAACAGGAGGCGGCGTCTGTATCCTAATTCAGGAACATATTGAGAGCGAAGAAATAACCCACATCAGCAACCTATCTATAGAATATGCTATAGAAGCATGTGCAACTTACTTACCCAAAGAAAATGTACTAATAGTTAGTGTTTACTGGAATTCAAGGGAGGAAAACTTATTCTACGACAAATTGACTTCTATATTAAAATTCATTAATAGCAAATATTCAAAGTCAAAAGTTATTATGGGGGGGATTTTAATCTAAATACACTAAAAAATAACCCGAAAATTAGTAAATTTTTAGAACTCATGTCAGAGTATAAACTAACGCAACACATTAAAGAACCAACACATATTACACCCACTTCATCGACATGCTTGGATCTTATATTCACAAATTTTACTGATAATATTATGTACACAGAAGTAAAAAACTTTGGATTCAATAACCACTTTTCGACAATTCTAAATATGGAGATACCCAAATGTACAAAACGAATCAAATGGACTGTTAATAAAAGACTCTACACTACTAATAACATAAATTTATTTCAATCCAAATTAAATGATATAGACTGGTACAACACATTAAATGAAAAAAATAACATTAACAAAAACTATAAAGTATTTCATGATGTAATTGTAAATATCTTAAACGAATGTATTCCAAAACAAAAAATAAAGTTGAAGGTAGATTTCAGGAAGTACTGGCTAACAAAAGGTATTAATTTATCTTGTAGAAACAAAAGATTATTAAAAATCCTGACTTTAAAATCAAATGATAAAATTCTTAAGGAATACTATAAAAAATATGAAAAAGTGTTGAAAAAAACCGTGGCCACCTCAAAAAAATTAAGTTACATAAATAAAATAAAAAAATCTAATAACATTATAAAAAACATGTGGAGTGTAATAAACGAACGCACAAATAAAAAACCGCTAAAAGAAAAAAACAATTTAACCTTAGAAATAAATAATATTAACATTTCTGAACCAAAACAAGTCGCAAATATTTTTAACAAATTCTTCGCTTCTATTGGTGAAAATAGTAACACTGAGAACTCGACGACGCCTTACGGTCGTCCACCACTCTGCCCCACTGAGAATTCATTATTCTTAACCCCAGTACGATACAAAGAGGTATATAATATATTAAAAAATATGAAAAATAAAAAAAGTTACGGAATAGACGACATAACACCTAATCTACTGAAACTATGCGCTGAACAATTAACCTTACCATTTTTCATTCTAATTAATCAGTCATTTAATGAAGGCATCTACCCGGAATTACTTAAAACAGCTTTAATAAAACCAATACACAAGAAAAATAGCAAAACTAATCCAAATAACTACCGCCCAATTGCCCTTTTACCTGCCGCCTCTAAAGTTTTTGAAAAAGCCATGTATAATCGTGTTTACAACTTCTGTGAGAAATATAAACTTTTCGATGAGGCACAAAATGGTTTCCGGAAAAAACATTCTACAACGCTAGCAGTTTTTAAATTCATTCAAGAAGCATTAAACGTGATAGACAGTAAACAATATGCAATTGGAATTCTATTAGACATGACTAAAGCATACGACAAAGTTCAGTATAACATATTATTAGATAAACTCTACAATATCGGAATCCGCGGTGTGGCTCATAAATGGTTCACCTCTTACTTAACTAACAGAAAACAAATCGTAGAAACAGAATATTATAATCACGACTCTAAATACATCCAAACAATCCGATCCGACAGCAAAACAATTAATGCATCAATTCCTCAAGGAAGCGTAATAGGTTGTCTTCTTTTTCTCATTTACATAAACGATCTTCCAAAAATTATGACAGAACCGTGTGTACTATTCGCGGATGACATCTCTATCCTTACATCCTGCCATAAAAATACAAACATAAATGAAAAACTAAATTCAATCCTGGGAAAAACCGAAAGTTGGCTTCACGATCATAACCTGGAAATAAATTTAAATAAAACAAAATTAATAACTTTTTATCCATATCAGAAAACATCAATTAACTTCCAGTACACATTCAACAACACAGAACTTGAAATAGTTAACGAATTTTCATTACTAGGTCTTATTATAGACAAACACATTAACTGGAAAGATCATGTCACCAAATTACGACAAAAATTATCAAAGTTTTCGTACGCACTCCGTGAAATTAAAAAAACTACAGATTTAAAAACTGCGCTTGTCACCTATTATGCCTACGCGTATGCGTGGCTCTGTTATGGTATAACCCTATGGGGAAACAGTACCGATGCGCTAACAGTTTTCACCCTTCAAAAAAGACTAATTAGAATATTATTTAACATTAATACAATAGACAGTTGTAAGCCCTATTTCATTGAGCACGAAATCCTAACACTACCCTGTATTTATATTCTCGAAATATGCAAATTTGTCAGAAAACATTCCGAATTTTTTACTAAGCGTGGAGACATGCCAAACAAATATCCACTAAGATCAATTTATCAAAACCAACTTATACAACCTACTTCCCGGTTACACTTACACTCATCAGGTCCATTAACAATGTCTGTAAAAATCTATAATAAACTTCCAGAGTCAATAAAAAATGAGACTAGTAATAAAAAATATATTAACTTAATAAAAAAACTATTATATTCAAAATGTTACTACACAGTTGAAGACTATTTACACGATAATTAATAAATTCCAAACACAAAAAAAAAAATTGACTAAATATAAAACACACACACAACCGCTAAAGCACATACATAGACATAACATACACTACACATACTCTTCCACAACACAGAACTTGAACTTTCTCTCTCTTACACACACTCACACAAATTGATCTCACTAATTTTAAGCGACTAGAATAGGTTTGCCCCTATTAATTACAGTGCCCTAGAACAGGGTCCATATTGGATACTTTATTGGATTGTAACACCTATATGTAAAACCTATGGATGTAATAAAATATTGAGTATTGAGTATTGAGTATTGATAAAGACGTCTGCGACTCAAGTATAGATAGTGTCGGTCGTGTTCTGTAATATGTCTCAAGTGTATGTCTCACTTGGGACTGCCAATTATCTTGTGCAAAAAATTAGGTCAGTCCGTTGCTTTATAATAATAGTAAAAGGATAATACCTTAATTTAATAATAAGAAATAAATTCATAAAAAAAGCAATATGTTTAAATTGGTTAGTCCCAGAATAATAAACGGTTTTCATTATGTTTCCATTTTTTCATAACAACACAAAGGAATTTAATGAAAAAAGTTAGAGAAGTCTTTCACTCGGCTTTTTATGTACTAGCGGGGTCATACTCATCACGTACATAAAATAAGGGTGTTTATATGACATCACTGTAGACTTAGATTCAAAACCTTTGTTTGGCATAAACTTCACACCACAATACAAGAAGTAACAGGAACCAAGAAGAATTGGACATAAAAATATAACAATAACAAAACATCAATCATAGAAAAGAAAAAAAAAACGATAGAAAGTATATAATATTCCACCAATCAATGGTGGCTTGGTGGGTCTTTTATCCATTGAGCCTTTTTATAATCCGAATGGCACGGCACGGCATGACAGAATTTGTACTATCATTGCCTTCTATGTTCCAGCGTTTTTGTATTATAATTAACTAGCGACCCGCCCGGCTTCGCACGGGTGCAATTATTAATACTTACTTAATATACTAAAGAATGTCACAGCTTTTTGTCATGCGCCGCCGGCATATATTATGCATATAAACCTTCCCCTTGAATCACTTTATCTATTAAAAAAACGGCATCAAAATCCGTTGTGTAGTTTTAAAGATCTAAGCATATATAGGGATATACAGACAGACATCAGACAACGGGAAGCAATAAATAAAAAAAAGAAATATTTCATTGTTACATGTTTATAAGAAAATAGTAAGCAGAACAGGTTTAACTAAATATACTACAAAATGTCTTTATAAACTACGTTCACCCTTTTTTTGTCATTAGATAAAACAAACATTTTTTCGTTAGATATTACTCTTGAAAGAGCGACGTATAATTGGCTATGTGAAAAACAATCAACGCTCAAATCTAAGCCTGCAACGTTGAAAGTTTGACCCTGCGATTTTTAATGGTCATCACAAAAGATATCTTTATCGGAAATTGTAGTCGTTTAAATTGGAACAGTAAATCCGATGATATCAGAGGAATTCGGGGAATCAATACATCTATTTATTCATCCATTTATTTATTTTTATTTTATCTTCTCCTGTACCACATCCGGTGAGTATTGTGCACTCTATTATAAAAGTTTTTCGAGATTTTACCAGCAAACGCGTGCCATTGCAAAGTTTAGGTGGATTCAGGTTTCTTAACAAAATAACAGGACAACCTACTATCAACATCATTTTATGAGGAGGGAGTCCAGACGGGTTCAAAGAATTAAGAAATTTTATATGAAAATGAACTGCTTCTTCCAAATCGAGAACAGTATCGAGTGTATTTGCGTCGGCGCGTCAATCTTTGAAAGAATCAAGTTGTTTACCTTATCTACTTGTTCGTTAGTTGGTGACAGAATCGCTCTTTCTTTAAACCAAGATATAGTCTTACAACTTATGTTATCAATGTCGGGATAGACATGGTTGACCAACTCTTGGATGTTGTCTATCAAAACACAAAGGTTTTCTAGGTTAATCCTTCCATCACTTTGTGTTAACTCTCCATTGCCAACCTGTTAACATTCATTTAAATTAAATGCTGTTAAGACCCATATTGACCAATATTAAATGCACAATGTATTTATAGTTATTAATGATATACTTAAGGCACATATATTGTTCAACGTTTTACAATGCAGTAGCCGAGGAAATGATATTAAAAAAATGTTGTCAAAAACTTACATCGTATATGTACACACGGCAGCACATCAGGCTATACATGTTAACCTTGACGTCGCCATTAACTCGCTCGTAACAGCGCCGGCGTTCGTAGTGCAAATGGGTAACCTGACGTGCTGCTGTCTGTACATCTACTTAAAGATCTTAAAATATAGTATTTTCAATCAAAATTAACGGAAAACGTGTTAACGATTGAACAATGTGCACATTGATCTATATTAAATGCACAAAGTATTATGGCACGTATATTGTTCAACGTTTTACAATGCAGTAGCAGAGGAAATGAAACTAAAAAAAATGTTTTCAAAAACATACATCGTTATATCGTTATTAAGTGCATACTTACATCAAAAGTTCTCAAACTGAATACGATTTAACAATGTGCACTAAAATTTTACGATATTACACAAAACACTAAGGATAAATTTATTTAAAAATAATAAAGGATAATTTTGTGTATTCATGATAATACATTGAATAACACAAAAAATATTTTATTTAACAAATAATATCAAATATCCGCCAAAATAAAATGGCGAATAAAATCTTTTTCCACAATTATGAGGCAAAGGCTGAAAGGCTAAGCAATTAAAATGCCAGTTACGCCTATAAAAATGTTTAAATAGTTCAAAATCGCTAAAACTCAGATTTATTTTATGAAAAAACTAAAATAATTAATTTGCTTTTATACTTATTTTATTTCACTGAAAATCAAGATTTTCGTCAGAAATAATTATTTTGTTAGGCATAAAAACTCTTTGCTATCATTCTATACTCACTGCCAGTATGAAGCTTTGTGAAAAAGGTAATACGTAATACTCTCACTTGTCAAAAGTGTCACTGATTATCAAATCAGCTACTCTTTATTGGGTCATACATTTTTGTCAGTATTTTATTCACTTTTTACATACTTTTTATGCATCATTTGATTAAAAAAATTACTTTACTGGATCACAGAATAGCCACCGAAGTAGAATTTTGGTATTTGATAAATGGGTTATTTGGTCATTAGTTCAATTTTTTTTTCGTAAGCGCAATAAAAAGTGTTTTATAAGACATCAAAAAAGTGTTTTTTTACGACATCACATTAGAAACCTCTAAAATTATCAGTGTTTCTCCACTATATTATGCATGCATTATACATATAAACCTTCCTCTTGAATCAATTTATCTACAGAAGAAAACCGCATCAAAATCCGTTGCGTAGTTTTAAAGATCTAAGCATACATAGGGACAGACAGACAGACAGACAGACAGACAGCGGGAAGCGACTTTGTTTTATACTATGTAGTGATAGTGATAGTGAATAGTGAATAGTGATGATGATAGTGATGATGATGATTAAAAAACCCGACTGCGTAGTAAAAAATGAAAAGAAAAAACAAGTAAGCCCAGTAGTCGAGACTTTTATTATTGAATAACATAACGATTTTAACAATCAGGACGCATTATTAGGAAGCCGGATTTTTTATGTGTCCCGACTGTTAACTTTAAATCGTCATAGATCTTAAACGGTAATTTTGGTTGAGCAACGATATGAGAAACCTAACAATGATTTTTAAATATCTATTCAACGATACCCCACTTGACATAGTTCGTCGATTTTCATTTTTCTTTTTCTCATTAGTTCGTCGATTTTCATTCGGCCATTTTGATTTTTCAAATTTTTTATACTTTCTATGACACTCGCGCCGTCATAACAAATCCAACGACGTATCATTTATTAAAATCGGCACACGCGTTTGGTCTAAATAGTGCCACAAAGGTACATACATACATACATACATAGGCTAATAAACACATTACCCTCCTTTGCGTCGCGCAGTCGGGTAAAAAAGCCCATCCTAAGCTCTGTTTCAGTTAGCTGTACTAAAAAACATTAGTTTAATAGCATATTTGAATGGTAACAAACAAGTTTATCTATAATCAGTATTCGAAAAATTCCAAAGTGACCTGAAATGCATTAAATAAGTGATCATCAAACTATTTCAAACTAGCTTTCCGCCCGGGACTTCGTTTCCGTGGGAATTTGGGAAAATTATGTAGCCTACGTGTTAATCCAGGATGTCACAGCTACTTCCATACCAATTTTTTTACAAAATTTTTGAGCGTGAAAGAGTAACAAACATCCATACATAAATCCATACATCCTGACAAACTCTCGCATTTTTAATATTAGCAGGATTAACTATAAGTCCACCAACCCGCATTGGACCAGCGTAGTCGACTATGGCCTAAATCCCCTTCGTGTTTCTTGCCCGTCGGTGGGGACGTATCGTATATGGGCTGGTAAAAAAAACATAAATGTCCCTGAGAATGAGATATTGTTTCCAGGTGCTAGACGACCCCGCAGAAGATCAGCTGTACCTGGTGTTCCAGCTGCTGGAGGGAGGCCCTGTGATAGACATCCCCACGGACAGTCCGCTCAGCGAGGATCTGGCCAGGAAGTACTTTCGGGATACACTACTTGGGGTTGAATATTGTGAGTAACTGGAGGTTCTATCTCCAGGATAATAACCTGCTTTGGACGCCATTAGCCAAAGGTTTGACATTGAAACTAATTTGGGTCATCTCGCGCCTTTTTGTATTCAAATTACGCATTACCTCCCGTGGCGTAGGCCGCGCGAGTTAGGCTCTATACTATAAATCAATAAATGCCATAAAAGTGATTCTCTGCCTTTTCCTAGTCTCCATCATTCTTTCCCGATACCAGCTCCCTAAGAGCTACGCTATAGTACTTTAAATTCTAAGGTCAAAATCAGCCAGAAAAGTTAATTGCAGAAATTAGGCCTCCATTAAAGGTAAAACAAAATGATAAAGACCCTTATGGGTGACAAAAGTGGAAAAATGACTTGAGCGGTTTCGTATTTTGGAGGGTACGTCAAATTGTTTGGTCTCGGCTGTTATCGATAGGTAACTGTCGGTAAGCCTAATCAAAGGCTTTGTACTAAACTTTACCGGAAAATGGTCCTCATGCAGCGTCATAAAGCAGTCTTTACCAAGTGACCTGCAGCTGCGACAAACTCTCGCGGCACGCCACTCAGCTGACGGTGAAACTCCACTTTGATCGCGCGAGGGCCCCGCACAAAGGCTTGCTCACCTTCTGGCATTGTCAATGTTAACATAGGACCGCGGCGTATTCCGCGCTGACCACCATATAGATTGTGAGTGGACAAATCTTATATTAAGTTTATGAATTCCTATACTTTTGACTCCCCAGTGCACTACCAGCGCATAGCTCACCGCGACATAAAGCCAGCCAACCTGCTGCTGGGCGAGGACCGGGTACAGGTGGCTGACCTAGGCGCGTGCGGGGAGTTGGCGGGGGCGGGGCGGCTAGCGGGGGCGGTGGGCACCCCCGCCTTCAGAGCGCCAGAGGCTGTGGCCTCACCGGAGAAGTATAAGGGGGAGGTGAGGACACTTACAAGTGAAGAAAACATGGGTACTATAACGAGAGGGTTAGTCGGGAGGATAAGAGAGGACAAAGATGGTTGACTTTTATTAATTTATTAGAAGAAACAACTACTCTGAAGTGAAGCTACGAGAAGTCTATGTCAAAATACCAGCTTTGACCGTCAAAAGGAATCGAATTGGTTTTAATTACAGAATATCTATCAAAAGGCTATTCAAGTAGACGGATAACGCGAGAGGTATACGACCTCTACAGTACGCACATTAATGAGGCCACACACAGATGACACAGAAAGACCAATCTGATACTTTTTGATAGTGAAGGTATTGAGCTTTAAATGTTAGGCTTTTAAAACTAGCTTTATCTGTCGGCTGAACCACTGATGCTCTGCCTACCCCGATATGGGATTATAGACGTTAACGTATGTTGTGTGTGATAATCTGACCGCGATGAACCAGGCTCATCTTAGGTTCTGGAGACGGAACTGATGGAGGTGTGACCATTTAGTTTGCCATTAGACAGCAGCATCGTCGTTTCTGGATTAGAGAAACAAAAAAGCTTGCCCTGTTTTATGTAAAGGATAGCTTGGGATACCCTACTCTTGGGATATGGCAGTTCTTTCTGTATGAAGAAAGTTTACGTCCAGGAGTAGATTTCCGCCATTTTGTAGACCAGTACTCAGCCAGGTGTACCACATCGTCAGTGGTCTTTTACGATCTTCGCCAATGCAAGGACTCGCTTGGTATAATATAAGTATTAGAGTGGACATGTTTTCACTACCGGTCAATTAATAAGCTCTATCCTCTCTCAGGCAGCAGACATCTGGTCTCTTGGCGTGACTCTCTTCGCTATGGTGACCGGTCGCGTACCCTGGATAGGCTCATCAGCGACAGAGCTACAGCGAAAGGTGCAGACTGAACCCCTGGTGTTTCCTAGCAGACCAGCACTGTCACGCCCCCTCAGACATCTAATTGGCAGGATGCTCGACAAGGATCCAGTGACGAGGGCGACCATGCATCAGATCAAGGTTATTCTTACTTGATTTTCGTGTCTTCAGTATCACATCCGTACAATTAAAATGTCTTATTATTCCAGTCCAAACTCGGAAACTTCAACAAAATAACATTCTTAGATAAGACTTATTCCAAATAGCAAATGTCTTTTGGGTGATATTTTCTATGTATTTGCTATTTTCATCTATCTTCCTCTTCTTGTCTTCTTTTCTTGTGAATGCATGTTAAATGCATTCACATTGCATTGCATTTGTGTTTTACCCCCAAACAAAGTGTTTACTTACTTAAATGTGGCGTCAAGTGGTTTGAGAGTCACATGTTACTCTACCTACCCCAATAGGGATAAAAGGCGTGAGTGTATGTATATGTGCGTGTTCCTCTTCTTTAGTATCTTAATGATTGCGTTTTTTTCTCGTGCCAAAACGTTTTATCTTGTGTTGATATCGTTCATATTTTCCCTAGTTCCTTGTTCAACATTTATATTTTTGCAGGAACACGAATGGGTAACTGCAGGAGGTCTGCACCCTCTCCCATCAGAGCAGGAGAACTGCCGACTAGTAGAGGTCACTGACGAGGACATGGCGCAAGTGGTCACCTCCATCCCCAACCTCTCCACCCTCATCCTCATCAAGACCATGCTCAAGAAGCACAGCTTCCAGGTAAACATAGCAAACAACGTAATATTTTTAGGATTCTAAATCAATATCATGAACATACTTCATAATTACAATAGCCTCCGACATAACCTTCTTCAATATTAAAGGATTATGCCCATACTAGCCGCGCTGAGATCGGATCCGTGATCAACCAAAACAGTGACGATGCTGTCGCAAATTGTTAGCCAGAAAATATTACCCGGTCTGTCACGACGACAACTCCGATACAGCCAGAAACCATCTGAGATACGTCAGCCGCACTGCGAAGACTGGTTGCTTGAATCCAGGTTGAACCCGACGACGTGGTGTAAAGGATATACTCAATAGTTGTACTCCATCAGTTCTGTGTTTCATTCTTTGATTACCATGGCCGAAAGCGGTCAAAACTCATCATCATCATCAGTAAAGTTATAATGATCCATTAACAACAAGTAACTATAAATATATCGTCAAAATGAATGTTAATCTATAAAACTTCAAATCAAATAAATTATCATTTGTACCGTGGTTTGAATCAATAAAATAATTACCTATCTTGAGATGGACTAGAGATGTCACAAGAGACTAATGCTTATATCAACAGGTTGCACGACGGGTAAAGATAGATGTTCGCCATTTAACACATCCCACATTTGTGGAACGTTATTTCTAGACATCGTTTTAAGAGCATTATCGGTAGAAAGAGTGTCGACGTTATACTAACGCTGTGGACAATAGTTAAACTCTATTCGAGTATTTCATTTATTTGAGACTATAGGAGGACCTGAACTTCATTCTCGTGGGAATTTCCTTGTTACTTGTCTACACCGTTAAGGAAACCTTTGTTCAAAATTTCAGCTTTCTCGATCCAAAGGTTGGGCGTTGATGAGTCAGTGAGTCGGGAGTTCAGGACTTCAATCTATATAAACGCGAATTAATCTATCCTTCAATCTATCTTATAAACGCGAAAGTTTGTATGGATGTTTGTAATTCTTTCACGCCCAAACGGCTAAACCAATTTTGGTAAAATTTGATGTGAAGGTAGCTGTGAAGGTTGTGAAGGTGAATTAACAAATATAGGCTACATAATTTCCCGAAATTTCCATGAGAACGGAGTCCCAGGTGGAAAGCTAGTTTTATATATTTTTTTTGCATTTAAACAAAAAAATTCCAAAAAGGGTACTGAGAGCAGATTCCTTTTATTTGTTTTCAGAACCCGTTCCTCCGCAGTCGTGAAGGCAGCACTGCTAGACAAGAGCCGAGCACTGAGTCTCCAGGAGTTAGTGACAAGCCTGGCGCCAGGAGAGCAGTGCTGGCTCGCGCTGGACGGTCACTCTCTGCCCCTGGGAACTATCTCACTGACAGGTTAGTCGTCATCTTCATGACTGTCGTCACAACGGCCCGTCTTCCGAATCTCTTTGGAAGAAATGCTGTTAATCATGGCTATATAGCATGACTATAAATTAGTTAGCGAAAACACCCTAAATCAGAAAATCCCCATTTAAATTTTAGGTTGATGAACGTGCACAATTGCAAACTACATAATATTTCTATGGTGTGAGGGAAAATACAGTAACCAGCACATTTAGATGACCGAATGTGAAACTATTATCCAAATCGTTCCTGTTCTCTTATTAGCGGAGTTAAGCAGTCGCTTTACTGGTGTTATCCGACCTACCAAATACGGGATTATTGTCTAGCGTATCTCCTTTTTCTTATCGTGTACGTATAGTCAAGTGTGTGGCAAACTTGGCTAACCCTGGTGTCAAAGTTATCAAACCGCACAATAGTCTCTGACTTGGTTTACCGTATCGAATGTATAAAGGGACTTTTAAAAAGAAGATAATTAAAACATATCCAATTTTCTTCCGTCTACAGGCAGCAATCCTTCGACCTGGGCTTGGAGTCAGTGGCAGAATCTCGAGACAACCCAGAGAGCAGCAAGGAAAAGGGTAGTGCCGCATCGGGCGCGGAGGGGGGGCGAGTGAGCTCCGCGCGGTGATACACCAAGCCGGGCCGGCTCGTCAGCCTGCTGTGCCTCCGCCGGCCCTCGCATACTAGGACTGCTACTTAAACTTCTTCTTTAAGTAACAATGAGACTCTTAAACCAGACTAGTCCGGTAAATGGCCAGTTCTACAGAGTAAAGGTCGTCCATTGTAGGAGATGGAGCAGAACGGACTTGAACTTATTATAAATTATCCATTGGACTGAAAAACGGTAGTGTTAAACTACCTGACATATTAAAATGCCTAAACCTAGTATCTATTTCTGATAAGTAAAAAAAATATGAAGAGAAGCATAAGAAGGGACACAGGAGTGTTTAAAGTACCTAATAAAATCTTTATAAGTAGGTACTGGTGAAAACAAAGCTGTTGTTGCTTCGTTAATCGACGAAGATATCCGTTGTCTAAAATGTAGGAACAAGCCTTTCAATTATTCTAATTTATCTTATAAGTAATTTAACAACATGGCAGCTTGCATCTGAATACACAATTACAACTGAATATATAGATGATATCATAACATAAAATATTATATAAGGTCCTAATTTATTAGTCACTTTCCTTTTAACACGTTATTGTGTAGGTCAAAATATATCATTTGAGTCAAAAAACAAAAGCATAATATTAAATTTAAAAGGTCTTGAAAAATTTTGTTATGATATTTTTTCATTACTATGTTGAATAAACCCATCCATTCAAACGTAAATAATAATGGCAGTAGTAGAACGGGCGAGCGGGGAGTGGACGGCTATAATCAAAAGAGAACCATTCCTTTATCTTTAAATGGATTTTTTTTTTTAAATTTTTAACAAAATTTAATTTTCAGATAATTAATTTTTATGGTTTTTTTTGGAATACTATCAACCTATACAATAACGCCTTAGAAGGTAAGTGACTAATAAATTAGGACCTTATATATATGGATGATATCATTATTGCATTACAATTGATACTTTAAATAAAAACTTTAACTAAGTACATATTTCACATAGTTTTCTGGACTTGCATTGAATTGAAATTTCCCTTACTGCAATAGTTATTATTATAAAGATATATTTTTAGCAATGATGCTAACACCGGGACACAGTGTGAAAGAAATGGAATTCGATGAAATGTCGCATGAAGGATTTTTATTTTATTTTAGCATTTAAATACTAGAATTTAAGTTATTTATATGTATATGACACGTAATTTGGTCCAAGAATTTAATTATATAACTAGATTTTCAAATAAAAGTGACGGAATATAATTTTGTCCTTGTTCACCAAATATATGGACTTCAGTTTTGTTGAATCTAGACAAAATATGAAAATACATATTTACAAAATTGAAAATCTATGTTTTAAAAACAAGCTTTCCTCTTACACTTGCTGGAATTGATGTTATCCTCATGATAGCTTACTGAATTTTAATCAGATAATCTTAAATCTTTCCTCAAGTTGTCTTCGAGCACAATGCCTTTGTTTGCCAAGGCTTATACAGGATTATAGACGTAAAACTTTTCCCCTTTTCGAAAAGGAATATTATTCTAAATCTCATCATAATAAAGTTATCACGGCTTCCATCAATTCCAAGATGACTTTTGCATTTCGATCTTAGTCAATATTCAGTAGATTGTTTTATGATTAATTTGTTTTTGTTTAGAGCTGGGAAAAGGTCTGATTTTATTTTTAAGTCATTTTGATTTATTGTTTCGTGTTTTGACGTAATATTAAGTACTTGCAGGCAGATTCTAAAAGTGAAGCAATTTGGTGACTACTGTCGAAACTGACGGCATATCAGGCCCAATTTTAATCCAATCAAATGCAGCAATGATGATGTGATGAACATCTGTGATTGGTTGATATAGAAAGTCTTATAACATATAATCTGCCTGCACCAATGGTGACATAAAGTGAGGACTATTATAGCAATTATGATAGGCGGCACGTTACATCAAATGATATTTTTGTATATTTAGTCGACTATAGCTAGATTTTATATATATAATTGATGTGAAATATTTTTCATTCTTTGGCTAGTCGTCAAGTTTTTAATGATATTGTAAATAAGAAGATAACTTTTAAAAGTAAAAGTTTTTGCCCCTTTTTATATAGGATATAAGATAGATACTTAATTGGGTTACTTAATTGATTTTTTCGGGTTAAAATTAGGATTTTTGTCGTACTTATGTGTAAAAAAATATATTTTTAAAGCGAAACTCGTCAGAACTTGGATTAAAACGATTTTATGGATAACGCCACGTAGCAGTGCCTTGATTTCACTTATTTCACAAGCATGTCTATGTATGTTAAATACATCTTTAAAAATTGCTCAAACAACACTATTCTTCTCTTTATATAGTGTTTGATTCAAAATATCGCTCGCTTTCGATCATCTAGTGTTTATGAGAAAATATTTCGACTCGCGTTTTGAAATATTGATTGAAACTAATACTGCCTACTCCGACCAAAATTAATATTTATACTCTACGGCCAGTAAACAACAATGTATGTGTGAATATCCCCTTTTAATTCTAAATGGGTGAGCTATCAAATGGAAACAAGGCAGCTATTAATCTCAGGCTTTACTCTTTCTCTCTCTCTATCCTAATTATTAAGTAAACGACCAATTTTAATTGTCAAATTAGCTTTATTTCTATTTCGAGTGAGAAGAAACTCGTGCAGTTTAATTTTACGTACACCTCTAGCTTAACCCAAGAAAATACAATCACTGTTGCTGTGTCTTTCACGCATGTTATAAATAACGTAGCTTTAAAAAAGAGACAGCAAATGAAAAATATTTTCTTACCTATAGTGTAATTTCAGTCATTTTTTACATTTGTCACGTATTTTTAGCATATTGTACAGGGTCCCATATCGCAAGTCATTTATCTCTGTGTTTAAACCTTAGTATAAAAACGGGACAAAAGACGTGTAAAGGATGCGTAATATTCGTTCTATAAAAGTAAATTATCAAAACAAAAATCTCTTTACTTTTGTAAAGAACAATATTATATCGATACACATAACAAAAAATCTAAGGCCTAAGTATAAACCTTGTGGCACCATCTTGCATTCTAAGGAAAAACTACGAAGTCCTTGAATATTTTGAATTTTATTTCATTGGTTGAAAACTTAAAATAGAGTGTCTTCACCTTATACGTCTTTGGTCTCGTATGACTTGTCCAAGCTTTGCGTAGTCGCAAGTTTTGTAAGTCTCACGTTTATCCTTTGCAAGCGAATGGTCCAAACGTTAAATTGCCTTTAAATGTTGTGATAGATGAATAGGATCTAATGCTTTTTAAATCATAAAATTAAAGTAATCAATGAAGAATATTGTCATTGTAAGGACTTTGTTTCATGAAGATGGGAATTGATTATTTAATTTGTAATTCTAATTTCTTTTTGTACTAGTATTTCGGAAATTATCGATCTTCTGAATGCACACGAACTATGTATGAATTATTAGATATATCGCCTAAGGAAGTTGCGTACTTTATTGTTTTTTTCGTTTTGATTTTCATGTCTATTATCTATCAGATTTACTGTCAACAATATCTAAAAAAAACACATATCTAATTGTTGTTTTATTATCATTTCGGAAACACGAAGTTTGCCGAGATACAATAGGAGCACTGTACTCACGGCTTTACAAAATGTAAATTGGTATTTACGTATGCAAGGCTGCATACCTTACATTTGCACGTATGACATTATAATACTGTTTTATTTTTTTACGAAATAAAAAATGTTATATTTTCTCATGCATGATATTTTAGAGGTTGCACTTGACAATCCTTTCATGAAACAAAGTTAATCAATTAATACAGTCATTTAATTATTTACTTAATAGAATAGATTCAATCAATATTAAAATAAATTATATTTGGTTTAGAAATACTTAAAACTTATTGAAGTTCGCACAAGCGTTGTCCAAGGATGCGGTCACGCGTGAAGTTCAAAGTTTATGATGAATGTCTATTATTGTTGATTTTTTTCGATTTAATTACGAACCAATTAATAAAATTTTATTAATATTAACATGTTTTTTAATCAACAAAGTCCTTCGTTCTATTTTAGTTAGAAGCTAACATAATTTTAAGATTTTTATTTTTATAAATGTAAAGATGTCTTGACCACAATTTATAGACCAAGATCCCAGGGCCGCCAGACCTTACTTATTTTCTCATAAACCAAATGTGTGGGAATAGTAGTGCTAGTACGTACTAGTAATGTATGAATACCAGCTAACTTGTGACAACAAGACAAGTGAGTAATTTTTGGAAATACCTTCAGAACCTGATAGCTGAAAATTGGCCGCCGGCCCAGGGTAGCTGGTATTCATACGTTACTAGTACGTACTAGCACTACTATTTCCCACACATTTGGTTTATGATAAAATAAGTAAGGTCTGGCGGCCCTGGGATCTCCGCCTATTAGCCCAGGGGCAAAGATGTGATCGAGGATGTAGCAAGCTCACCCAGAAGATGTCTATTTACTCGAACTTTAAACATGCGTATTATAGGAGCCCGGAAATACAGACTCAGACAGAACATTCCATTCTTTATGAAAAAAATATTAAAAAGACGAATAGAAGTGCTCAGTACAGTACTGATCCGAGGAATCTCAAAAAGGTAAGGGTGTCATCCTGTAGTAACTAACATGTACCCATATTTCCTCACAAACTTTCCCGTTTTTATGTAAGGTCGGAATCCGCAATTTCACACTGTTATAGTTTTTAAAACGACCTGCTGACGAACAGGACGTCTATTCCACTAATCAATGGCGTCTTAATACAATGGAGGACATTTTAGCTGTTCAGGGGGCAAAATTGAGAACTATTTAATTTTCATATACTTATCGACAGCCACCCCGACCAGCAGCGCCACCTAACAACTGAACATTCAGTTGGCCGTGGCGGCGCCAGTTAAGCAGCCGTCATTAGATGTATGAAATTTAGATAGTTCTCGATTTCGCCATCTGAACGGATAAAGTGGCGACCATTCCATCGACACACAACTTAAGTTATAGAATCGGAGCTCTGTGCTAAAAATAGTGCCGCTGAAAGTTGACCGCGCCTGAACTCGATGCCGAACATTTGCATCGGATCGCGAGGTTCGCTCCACTGTCCCGGAGGGAAATCAGAGAAAAACTCATGCGACCACCCCCTTCCTCCCGCCCGGCGCCCTTTTTTGGCACTGCAACAGCACTCAATCTGATGCTTTGAAGAATAAAGTTTATACTAACTGTCCGCCATACAAATCCAGTGCTTTCTATGAGTAACTTAATTTTATAGTGATTACGATCTTGTCGAGTGAAGTAAGTTCGCACTTATGTCCTTTCCCAGGCTCTAATCTATCTCTGTACCAAATACCATCAAAATCGGTTCAGTAGTTTACGCTTAAAAGACGGGACAGACAGACAGATTTACTTTCGGGGTTAATCAAGGCCTGTGGGCAACAGGTTACATCGTGCCCAACTGAGGGATAAAATGTAGCCTATGTCCTTTCCCAGGCTCTAATCTATCTCTGTACCAAATTTCATCAAAATCGGTTCAGTAGTTTACGCTTGAAAGACGGACAGACAGATAGATTTACTTTCGCATTTATAATATTACTAGCTTTTCCCCGCGGCTTCGCTCGCGCAAAGAACTCTTTTAGTCACCCTTTTCATTCTTGACCTTTTAGGGGATGATTTTTGAAAAATAGCGAAACACGTGTCCGTTTATTTGCGTCGAGGTATATCTTGACGAAGTTTTGAGGCAAAATTTGCAAAAAAACTGTTTTCTCCATACAAACTTTGAACCCCCATTTCACCCCCTTAGGGGTAGAATTTATGGAAATCCTTTTTTAGTGCTGTAAAGTTCATCGCCATTTTGGGGGGTATGTTACTGAGTTTTGTGGCTGCAAAATAAATAAGCAAAACTTCATGTTTCTTTTTAATTGTAGTAAAAATAATTAAATCTACTGGTGTCCTGTCTATGGCCAAAGATAATTTTCATTTCTAAGTTGTTATTATAATTATATCAAAAGATGTAAATATTAATTGAGTACACGTACATCACATCAAACTTAACAACTTCGCTCTTATTATAAGGGAATAGAGTTTATTTTTCATGCTTACTTGATGAGCTCTTGACTGTGCCTGCATGTGTGTTTGTTACACAGCTGAAATCTAACAAAACCAGTTTAAATAAAAATAAAAATGCCTGATATTTTTGTGTTTTCATACGCATTTGCTAACGTTTATTTCCTGTTGATTCCTAACTAAACAAATAAAAGTTAAGATCTTATACACTTGACATTAATAGGTATTACATAGAAAGCTGCAGAAAGGTATACATAGAATACAATGGTGCTGTAAAAATACTACTTTTTGATTTGAATTACTTACTTACTAAAGACGTAAGCTGAATAGAATAATCATGTTTGTTACATCGATAAAAACACCTTTAAACAGACGAATATTTGCCAATCCAGAGTAATCTGTATTTAGTTATGCTTATTACCTAAGATATTAAATTGAAGCCTTTCAATTAAGTTATGAATAAATAAATGTTTGAAACCTAAAATAGCATATAGGTAGCCTTATTGAAGTATTTATCATATACGAAGAGGGTATTCTAATTGCTTTAAATGCTCTGAGCACTTATGCAATGTGCATCTAAGGTCAACGTATTATATAACGCGACTCAGACTGATCTATACTCAAGCAGCAGTCGTCTTTGTCATTTTGATAGTGAAAGAAAGAGACAATCAATACTTAAGTATATATTAAGCTTGGTAATTTAGGTAATACGGACCTAAATTACCAGTAGAGGGAATGTCCACCGAGACTGAAAAAGCAGTCTGCATTGCTGTCATACAGCATACACAACTATTTGATTTTATAACATATTATTAAACTTTCTGAAGTTTTTTTTTTCATTTCTTGACATTGACTCCCCGCCCGTACGGCCCGTACCCCAGTGACACCTACATCGCATAAGGTGCTGCCTAGCTAGCTAGCTGAGCAGGATGAGCGGCGACCACGAAACTTTTTTCTAATACTTACATTTTTAAACTCGTGATATCTTTTGAATGGAATGTCCGAATTGCATAAGTTAAAAAGTTGTATAAAGGTAATAAAGCAGTCTTGAATATGAAGTAATTTATTTTGATAAGGATTAATACCAAGCTACAAATAAAGAGCATTTTATAGCGGGCGGCATTTTAATTAAATGTTTAAAATAAAACAACACATATTGTGGCATAACTACAATAGTTAGACATATGCTGTCGCGATACTTTTTGTAAATATTTATGTGTTCTGCAAAGTCGTAGTACATTATTTTATTCTATCATCAATAGTTTACGCAGCGCACGCAATGTAAAGAATATTTTAGGTAATTTTTTTACACCTTGGGTTACATTTTTTGAATTTCAGTAAGGAACCCAAATTTTTTTGAAAATATAATATAGCCTATGTCCATCGGGGATAATGTAGCTTTCTAATGGTGAAAGAATTTTTCAAATTGGTTTAGTAGTTTCGGAGCCTATTCAATGCAAACAAACAAACAAACAAACAAACAAACAAACAATCAAATCTTTCCTCTTTATAATATTAGTATAGACTAGCTTTCCGCCCGCGGCTCCGCCCGCGTGGGCAACAGGTTATGTCGTGCCCAACTGTGGGATAAAATGTAGCCTATGTCCTTTCCCAGGCTCTAATCTATCTCTGTACACTCAAGAGCACTCAAGCTTGACACTTTGGACTTTGGACCGGCCCTGCATTGTATGGCGCGCAGTATAAATCAGAGCTCAGCTTAAACTGGTAGTGTAAAGCGTGACCTACTCTTGACTGTACCAAATTTCATCAAAATGGGTTCAGTAGTTTAGGCGTGAAAGACGGACAGACAGACAGACTTACTTTCGCATTTATAATATTAGTATGGATAGTACTAGCTTTCCGCTCGGGACTTTGTTCCCGTGGGAATTCGGGAAAATCATGTAAGTACCCTATGTCCATCACGGATAATGTAGGATTCTAATGGTGAAAGAATTTTTCAGATCGGTCCTGTAGTTTCGGAGCCTATTCAATGCAAACAAACAAACAAACAATCAAATCTTTCCTCTTTATAATATGTATAGATAGATAGATAGATATAGATATAGATATAGATAGATAGATATAGGTCAATATATGCAGAATAGATATAAATATATAGTATAGTAAGGAAGTAAGGAGACTAAGAAATTAAGGATAAAACAAAAACCGACATAGTTATAAAAATATAAATATTTTTATTCCTACATTTCATATTTATTTTTTGTAGGCGAACTAACAGTATATTATGTTATGTTAAAGTTAATTATGTGTAAATTATGTTATATGTTTGATAGAAGAAGTTAGCGAAACTTAAAGATGTGAATCAGGTCAAGAAACTGAACAACTTTTTCAATGAAAATGATTACACTACTTTTTTTATAAAGTGATATGGGTTCTGTGGGGAATTTATTCAGTTATTTCATAGTTTTATGAGTAGAATCACTTCTCAAAGTTTTGCTAACTAATTTGAAGTCATAAATTACATTTGGTTGTTAAATAAAGTAGTATATTTTGGTTTGCAATTTTTTCGTATATCAATGTAAGTGTAAATTTTAATAAAAAGCTCAAAATTGTACACGACTTACTAACAATTAACTGAAACTAACAATTTCACTTCTCAACTTCTAAAATTTCTTTCTCGTGAACACTTTCATCTTCAACCTCCTCGTCTCTTGTCATAACAGGATTCGGAACAGTCTGTACCGCTACAGGGACATTATTAGTAGTAGAAGTTGTGGGGTTATTGGGTTGAGTAGTCAAAGGTATGTAGTTAAGAGGTTGTCCACTAACTGGGGCAACACTAGTAGGCAAATTGTTTCCTGAAACTACATTTGTCGGTACATTAGCTGCTATATAGGTTAGCTGATTATTTAAATTATTTTCTGGAACTACATTAGTCGGTACATTAGCTGCTATATAGGTTGGCAGATTATTTACATTGTTTCCTGAAACTACATTAGTCGGTACATTAGCTGCTATATAAGTTGGCTGATTATTTAAAGGAATAAAGTTATTGTTATTTAAAGGTACGAAATTAGCTTGGTTATTAATAGGTACGAAGTTATTGCCGTTCGGAATAAAATTGTTGGGTTGACCATTGTTAACAAGAAGAATTCCATTCGGTTGATTATTAAGAGGTACAAAATTGTTATTTATAGGAATATTATTTGGCTGGTTGTTCAACGATGAAATAGAATACAGTTGGTTATTCAACATAATTAAATTCTGTGGTTGGTTTATCCCAGCAAAGTTATTTGGCTGATTATTTAAAGGAGTTAAGTTATTCGTTTGACTGTTCAAAGGTACCAAATTGTAAATTTGCTGGCCATTCGGTAACTGTGAACCTACAGTATTTACATTATTTGGGGTATTTAACAAGTATATATTATTATTAGGTAAACTGATACCTTGCATACCATTTGGTAAGTTTACTACAGTGTATGAGTTAGGCAGCGAAGAACCGTATATTTGGTTTGGAATATTTGCAGCGCCAGTGTTAATGGTGTACACATTAGGTTGTATCGGAACGCTTTGACTTAAGACATTCTGATTAAGTCCTTGGAGTTGACCTAAAACATTCTGATTAAGCCCTTGGGGTTGAGTTTGTAAATTGTCTCGAGCGGGCTCCAAATCTGATTTTAAACCGTTTACATTACCATTAGGGGCAAGAGGTATTATAATAGCGTTTACAGGCGTTCCAAAAATACCCTCTTTCGAGTTATTACCGCGATGATTCTGATCATAATTAGTTGATTCAGTAGAATTGTCTATGCTATTTGTAGGAATAGTAGTTGTCGACTCTTCACTTGCGAAATTTTCATGTGATATTAAGACTGAAAGGATAGGATCCAGTTTGGGAGTTACACCTTCAGGTGCACTTAAAGCACTTGGTTCGGGGTTACGTTCCTTATTATCTTTAATTACTTCGCTTACTTTCACATTTCTCATAAAATATCGATCCTCTGTTTTATCTGCTACAGACTTTTTCCCAAATATTTCGTCTATAACTTCTTCAAAATTGGTTGTAGGTACAAATGCAGTGGTAGATTTAGCTTCAGTGGTAGCTGTTGTGGTTGGTTCTGTGGAAGTAGTTATTGGTGTCCTGACGTCATATTGGTAGTGTCTTCTTCTTGGATCTCGTTCAAAGAGCGGGAACGGCGTAGGTTTTTTTGTAGTTTTAAACATGTCCACGAAGAGAGGGAAAGGCAGTCTTGCAGGAGTATGGTCAGGGTCTTTCAGAGAGTCCAATATGTCAAATAAGAAACTATCTGCTACCAATGAGAAGAGACAGAGTAGCAGTATCTGTAGAACAAAGAAATTACCAAATTTAATTTAAGCTTAGTTTTTCTTTACTACTTTTTAATCAAAACTGCACGGTTTCTATTAACATTTTATAAACCATGATTTAACTTAAAAATCGAATGTATCGAATGTCTTTTTGTGAATAGTAATTAAATGTAGAAGACTGCACCTTTTGAATAGGCGCAAAGTAAAAAATGTTAATAACTATAATTTACTATTTTGATTTATTTTAATAACATTCTAAATATTCTATGAAGTTAAGCTATTTTGAACTTTGATTTAGAATAAAATACACGCCACATACACACTCAAACTAAAAAGATAAAAAAATTGGAAATAATCATAAGATACACACGCAATCGTCCAAAAATGGAGCCTGAGTGAAACTAAATGACTAAACCATTAAACTTTACTTAATATAAATTTACAAACTGTTTAATATTACACAAAAATAAAAGCTGTTCAATTTTTGTAAAACACAAAAAACATCCTCACCTAAGAAAGAGTTTGAAAATAAATGTCACAGAAACAAAAATTGCATATTGTGTAGCAGACATTGATCAGTGTAGAGATCTCTAAGTACCTAGTCGACGGCTCCCGAAAAATATTAACGTTGACAAAATGTCGTCCCAAAAACATGTAACTCTAAAATTTTAAAATCCCCCCCCCCTGACGTCCAACGCATAACTCTTAAACGGCTGAACCAATTTTGGTCAAATATAGCTAAAAACTATCTCCATTACGCCAGCTTTTAATAAAAAAAAACGAAGCGCTCGTAGCCCAGTGGCGCTCGCTGATCTCAACCGATCAGTTAAGTTAAGCAACGTACACAGAGGCAGGGAATCTGATGGGTGACCAAAGCGGCAATTTATCACGAGCGTTTCCGTGCTTCGGATGGCACGTTAAAGCGTCGGTCCCGGCTGTTGCCGATTGACTATAGTCGTTGAAACAAAGTCAGAGGCCATTTAGCGGTTTGAAAACTCTTTCACCAGGGTTAGCCAAGTTATATATGACTATACCAACACGATAAGAAGAACAAAAAAAACGCATCGAAATCGGTCTGTTCGTTTCGGAGCTAAAATGCCGCAGACAGATAGACACACAGGTAAACACGTCAAACTTGTAACATCCCTCTTTTTTGTCGGGGGTTAAAACGGTCACCTCAAACTCAAAATAATATATTTTTCTCACACTTGAAAAACGTCACAATATTTTTAACACTAAGCGCAGAACGATCACTACTGCAGTCTTCCCAAGTAATAAACTCACACAAAACTAATAGGTTCCTTTTAAAATGCGTGTTTTCAAACACCGGCTAAAAACAATAAAAAATAAACAAAACTACATACCAGTGTTGACCCGGCCATTTTTAATCGACAAATGACTGTGTGATTATTATTAAAACTATTAAAATAATTAACATCAGTTATTCCGACATTATGAAGTGACTGAGTAATGGCGTCATGTAATTTCCTTTTAATTAACAAATGCATTGGTTCGCAGTGACGCATGGGAATTTATTTGGGTTAAGAATAATGTCTAAAAAGTCATGTCAGTGATTTAATGATCTTTGGAATCGTAATCGAGTAATGAGTTCGATCCCAAATCGTCATCAGCCCATATACGTCCCCACCGAGGGGCACGGGCCTCCCTTCGAAACACGAAGGGGTTTTAGGCCATAGTCCACCACGCTGGCCCAATGCGGGTTGGTGGACCGCTCGTCTTTCGAAAATGAATTTTCTTGGACAGGCGGGTTTCATCACGATATTTTCCTTCACCGTTAAGCAAGTTATAATTAGAAATCCGTACATAAATCGGAAAAGACGAATTCATTGGTACAGGCCCGCACCAGGATTTGAACCCGCGACCTTCCGATCACAAGTCTGGCTCATTACCAACTGGGCTATCACTCGATTCCAAATGTCTATTAATTTCTTTTTTAAGCCACCGACAAAAAAGAGGGGTGTATCTGTGTGTCTGTGTATCTGTATTTCTGTTAGGTCCTAAACATCGTAGACTGAATTAGATTCGGTTTTTTTTGTTTGAAACCTGACGAAATCGAGATGGTTCTTAGTTAATAATCAAAATTATATCAGCCGTTTAAAAATTATAAGCAATCGAATGTCGAGGGTGATACAACATTTTTAAGTTGTGTAACATACTTAAGTCCGCCTTTGCTATTAAATTACCTTTAAAATTTACTGTATAACACTGTTTTTGAGCAATAAAGAATTTACATACATACATCTATGGACTAGGTATCAATTTTATATGCATTCCGTAGATGTAAGCTCGTAATTGACCAGTAACAGTACTTACGCTAAAATTAATTATGTAGTAATTTACAGTTTTAAAATTTAACAAATAAAAATAAAAGTAGTATTAAAAATATTACAATTGACGGATTACAGTGCCGTGTGGTAATCGGTTCAGAATAACTCCACCCTATTTCTTTACGTGGGTGTCGTAAGAGGCGACTAAGGAAACACAAATGAGACCTGCCTCCTAGTAATCCATCCCAGGCAACGACACTTCATTTTTTTCTGAATCTGAGGTGGTGTCCTTTGGTCTCATGCGGTGTGGTAGGCTCTGTGAAGGGCCGTCTGGTTCGCGAACCCTCCTACCGAAGTCCGACGCCAAACAGCTTGCTGTGTTCCGTCGGTGCGTAGGAGCACCAGTGCCTTAAATGCATTTTCTGGGTTAACTCGCTCCATCATCAACCTAATATATGACCTTGGTCAAGATTGAGGTCAAGAGTTAACCCATCTTATAGTAAAAAAAAAAATAGCCGATGTGTTTCAGCAATATACGATTTAAAAGAAGTGTATGTGGATGATTTCTTCTATGAGTATTGTATTGTAAGAACACGGTGAATTTAAATCAAAAATTAATATTTTCATATTATTGAATCTGATGAATCGAAGAAAAGATTTAGAAAGTAATTATCCATCGCTCAACTACAAAAAGCGTTCAAAAACTCATTAATACATTCATACATACACTCACGCCATAATCCCTTTCAGGGTAGGCAGGACATTATGTGGTTCTCAGCCTTTCGCTGACAATACAGCAAAACCCGATACAGGAAGAGTTGGCAGCTGGCGCATTTTAAGTTTTTCTTTTGCTCCCAGTCCACTTGGAAACTAATTGATCAACCCAATTTAATCAATTCAATCATTTATAAACGAACAAAGGTGCATTACATAAATGCATTAAGTCATTATTAATTCATTTATTAGGTAGCTCACCGTTTAAGTGCGGTTTTTCCTAAAATCAGCACTATTTAAATCAACCGGGTTTAATAAACTTCTTCATTACTTTAGTGATATTCGAAAATGAAGTCGCTCACTCTGGTAAGTGCGTAAATTGTTTCTTTTGATTTAAAAACAGTTAAAAACTTCATCATCAGCCTATGTCAGTGTCAGTCCACTGCTGGACATAGGCCTCTCCTATGGCACGCCACTGAGCTCGGTCTTCAGCTCTCCTCCTCCAACCACTGCCCGCTATCTTTCGAATATCGTCACCCCACCTAGTTACAGGGCGCCCTACCCTACGTTTGCCTATTCGTGGTCTCTATTCTAGAACTCGTATGCCCCAACGGCCATCGGTTCTACAACAGATATAACCAGCCCAGTGCCACTTAAGCTTGCTTTGAAACACTTGTTAAAAAAAGTTGACAAAAAGTTTTAGTGTGGTTCTGAATTCCGTCTTACCAAGGACGTATATAACGGGTGGGTCCTGGGGGTCAGGGCCAAGAGGTTTAATAAATGGCAAAAAAATAACGAAGTCTTGATGTCTATTGCGTCAGTCTGTCAAAATTTAATTCAACTCTCAAACGATTGAAGACCTACATAAGAAATAAAATGGGAGACGAGAGACTTAGTGGTCTTGCTCTCATGAGCGTACGCCGGGAGCTCGCTGTGAAGACAGATCCTAACGATATAGTAAGTAAGTTAATTTCGAAACGCAAGAGGCTTAATATAAAAATTTAAAATATATCGTATCAAAAAAAAAATACTTGTTTCAAGTTCGAGTTTACCTAAATTGTACTTACTATTTTTTAAATAAATGACTAACGTTGGTACACATAATTTTTTTTAGTATAACCTCTCTACCTAAGATGGGACCCCCCCATCTGAAAGCTATAGCTATGTCCTTGTGTCTTACACACAATTCTTACACTAATTAACTGTAGAACAATGGGTTACGGGTTCGATTATCGGTTGAAGCAAAATCGTGTGCATTTGTAAGTGCCCCAGAGTGGAAAGCTTTTGAATTTGAGGCATTATTTAGTAAGTAAACATATGACGTGACCTCAATTCTAAAGAATAGTTTTGGAGAAGAATCAACGTAATCACCACGATGATAATTATGTCAAACATAATGTAAACTATTTTAGTATTGTTATAAACTTGAGGGTACGCAGGACTTTATTCCCTTGAGATTTAAAAATATTCTTTCTTATTTATATCTTTTGTGCCTATAGTCGAATTTACGCAATTTTATTTTTCATTTTCGTCACGTTTTTCTAAATTTTAAGTAAAACAAAATTTATTGATCAGAATTGAAAATTCAGGTTTAGCACTTGCTCGTCTGAAAATGATAGAGCTCTGTGTATCTCGAGTATACTTCTGTAGCTTCTCAAACAGACCTCTTTCGTATGAAAACTCGTGCAGTATCCCTAGACCGTGTTGATGTGTGTATTTCTAAAGGATCTAAGACTGACAATATCATATGGCCCAGGTTATAAACTTTTTCATATTATTTATCTTACCTCTCTAAAGTCTTCTACGCTGGACTAGGAGTGAAAGGAAAACTTAGAATGTGCCAGCTGACAATTCTTCCCAGGCATACTGTAAAAGCCAGTGATTGGGACGCGAGGGTTTTGCTGTATGGTGGGCGAAAGGATGACTACCTATCACCACTATACTCATGTTCCATCTAATAAATAACCCTCAGAAAGAATGTCAAATGGGGCGTCAAGTGGTTTCAGAACCAAGTTCTGCCTACCCCTTAAGGTATTATAGGCGTAAGAATACAGATTAATGTATGGATACAAAAAAAACTTTAGAGCGAGTATTTAAGTGGGTTATTTATAAGTTATACCACTTTATTTTTTAATCAGAACGAAAATTTTTTGTACGTAAACTTTATGAAAAAACATACCCGTATTTTTTGTTTTATATCGTTTCATATAAAAATTTCAAGCTAGGTCGTCTGAAGCATGAAAATAAATCAAAATTTTTGTATGAAAAAAAAAAAATGGTTGTCTGTAAAGTCGGTTTACTGACGATAGTTGAACGTGACAACGTCTTAAGAAAATACTGATGGAATGGTAGCATTTTTCAAAAGAAAATTTTAATTAGATTTGTTTAATAGATTTGTATGTATATAGAGAAGGAGGTAATTGGAAATCACAATGAAATTGATCAAGTTAGATTTATTTGTAAATGTAAATGTACTATAGTATAGCAGCTGTCCACGCAGGCAGACGCATCGCTCACTCAAGTAGGAGAGAGACGGATGTCGAACGCTGCCGAACGCAAAGGCCGATTGTGCTTCTTTGTCGCTCGTTCCGCGCTCTCGCTTGCACTTCAAGCCTTACATGGAACGCCTCAGAGCGAGGTAACGCCGCATGAGTCATGTTTTTTCGTGCGTGCAGCCGGCTCTATCGAATTATAAGACGTTGTCACGTCAAAAAAGGGTTGCACTCCGGGAGTGCCGGCAGAAGTGAAAACTTGAACATTAACGTCGTGCATTAATATGGAAATAAAACAAAATACACAAAAAGAGTCCGTTATTCCCTTAGGATTCGATCCTTCGACGCCTCGCCTACGATCTGATAACTTCACCACTCGGCCAAAAATACAAAAAGGCTTTCTTGAGTTCACTTCGAGGTTTCGAACCAATGATATTATATGTTACTTCACTGTTTCGAACCTTCGACCCGTTGCTTACAATCTGGCAACTTTTCCTGACTACTTTCGATTTAGTAAATTAGTCTATCGGTGTTTGCGCACTATGTGCGAATAATCGTTGACATCTGTCACAGAGATAATTTTACCATAGGGCTGCCATCCGTCCGGATTTCCACCCATAGTGCACAACGCTGCTCAAGAAGTTTTCACTTCAAAAAAGTTGGCAACCCTATCCTATGCATTTTCGATCAGGGTCACGTGACATCTGACGCGAGTTTAACATTTTTTCCCCATACTAAAAGTTCCCAACGCCGCTAAAGAAGTTTTCACTTCAAAAATAACATCGTCCAATTGACTTGAAACTTGGTAATAGTTCCTACTTTTCAACACAATTTGTGACACCCGTGTTTCTGCGTTTTACAAAATTCATCCTCTAAGACAGGGGTTCCCAAACTATGCGCCGCGGCGCTCTGGTGCGCCGTGACGTGCAGATGGGCGCCATAACTTAAGGATCCGCCATACAAAATAAAACAAACCTACGTTTTGAAAAAACGTATGGATATCACAAAAATCAACCCATCAAATTGACTAGGTAGCCGTTTTTCTTAATTGAGTAGTCTAATTAATTAATAAAAAAACTCAGCTTCACATTTTAGATGTTTTAATTATTGTGCCTATCTACCTAACTAATAATGTAGCTAGGTTGGGGCGCCGTGACTAAATCTTGAAGTTATAAGTGCGCCACGGACGGAAAAAGATAGGGAACCATTGCTCTAAGACAGGGGTTCCCAACCTTTTTTTGTCTACTGCCCACTTTAAGAATAAATTATTTTTTAACGCCCCCCTTTTTAAACATACTTAAAAACCGCTAAGTACTTATAACTGATTATTGAAACGCAACTTTATAGTATTCGGACAGAGTATCTTTTATTGAAAATAAAACAAACATAATCAATTCTTATATAAAAACTAATGTGAAGGTTGAATCTGATGCTGTTCAATAAGTTTGTTGATATCAGGTTCCAATTTACTCAAAAACAGCCGCAAGTCGCCACGTTCGGTAACACGCAAACGATTTCTCTTTTTAGTAAGCAGCGTTGCCACAGCACTAAAACCACGTTCACACAAATATGACGATGGGAATGCTATCAAGAATCGTTGAACAATTGACCACAATCCAGGGTACAATTGCAGGATCGGTTTTTGAAGCCAAAATTCTTGATATCCATTTTTGAACTTGATTTTTATTTCTTCGTTTGTTGTCAATTCTATAAGTTCTTCTTTCAGCTGAGGTGACATTGCTATGTTGACATTTGAAAACGGATCCAACACCCAGTCTGGTATTTCCAAGTTTAAAATGTCCTGGTATCGTTCGGTGAAGTCAATGTGGAGGTTTTCCAAATGTTGGCAGTAGGCAAACAAGTCGTCGTTACTGCAGGATACTGATAAATTCGGAAAATTGTGAAACTCACGTCTGCCCATATTCTTTTTGTGCAGAAGCAGTTTGGCTGCGAAAGCAGCAACGACATTTTTTGTTTTAATTAAATTTAGTTCATCGCCTTGCAGTTGGAGGTTCATGTCGTTGAACAATTTATACAGGTCTGTCATGTAAGCTATATCATTCTTTGATGTTATGAGCTTGTTGCGCAGTTCTGTATCTTTAGTTTCCAAGAACTCTATCACAGAGTCAAACAGGTTGTAAAATCGAATCAGACAATTGCCTCTTGACAGCCAACGAACTTCAGTATGAAGCAATAAACGGTTGAAATCTTCGTCATTAGTAACACAAAGCTGATGAAATAATCTATCATTCAAAGAGCTGCTACGGATTTTATTGACTGCTTTGATGACATATTGCAGTGATTGAAATAGTCGTTCACTTAAGTTTCTAGCAACCAAATGTTGTCTATGAATAACGCAATGTATAGCAAGGACATCTGGAATTTTATTTTTTAAGTACGCTATGAAGCCTTTATGGCGCCCTGTCATAGCCGGAGCGCCATCCGTAGCAACTGATATAATATTTTTCAAAGGAATCTCTTTCTCTTCACAAAACTTTTCCAATGTATTGAATATGGTTTCGCCTTTTGTATCTGTCTCCAAATTTCTGGCAAACAATAGTTCTTCACGTATTTTCTCATCTTTAATAAACCTCACGTAAGATAGCAACAACGCTTCATTAGTTGGTAAAGTGGACTCATCGAGCTGAATTGAGAATTGACTAGTCCTCAGATGATTGCACAATGATTCTTCAATGTTTTCAGCCATTTCATCAATTCGTCTTTGCACAGAATTATTACTCAAAGGAATTTTTCGGATAATATCTGCGGCCGGTTTATGAAGCACAGTAGTTATTACTTCCTTTATTGCTGGCAAAATTAACTCTTCTCCGATGTTGTGTGGTTTGCCTTTTTGAGCAATTAACAAAGAGATATTGTACGAAGCTCGAAGTCCGTCGTCATCTTGCTTAGCAGCCGCCGAAAATAGTTTTGATACACTTGGCTGAGTATTATGCTTCTTCTCTAGGTCTTGAAAATATGCTACATTCTTGTCTTTCTTATCTGGATGCATTTTATTCAAATGATCTTGCAGTCTTGAAGGCTTCATTGCTTCGTTCGAAAATGTTTTTAGACATAGAAGACACAAAGGCGACGACGGGTTTGTGGGATTTTCAATAAATCCGAATTTAATATATTCCGCAGAGTATTGCCGTCTCTTCTTTTTTACTTCCGACATTGTTTTGTTTTGAGAAATACGTAAGTGTTATAATGAAGTACTGCTTATCTATTATGCGCGAAACCGCAAATGAAAATAAAATAAATTTACGTCGTTTATATAGGATTGCATAAGCAGCACGCACCAACAGGAATAAGACAAACGTGCATAAACTCGTTTATCTCATTCGACGCCCAATCGTACTCGACAAGCAAGAACAAGTATTATAGAACCAGCCGATTGATACAGGAATGTACAAATCTGATTATTTAACAAAAACTTGTTAAAACATGATTGCCCGCGGTCTATTATATCGAACCGAGTTTGAGCTATATCTTAATTAATATTAGTTGATGTTCACAAGATGTAGTCGAGAGTCGAGAGCTCAGTCGGTGTCTAAGAGTCTTCCTAGCTAGGTAGATGAAATTATAAATCGACCCCAAAGCCCTACACAACGCCCCATTTTTTTTCTGGGTCTCTTACCGCCCCCCTTTAGGCCTGCAGCGCCCACAAGGGGGCGTTATCGCCCACGTTGGGAAAGACTGCTCTAAGACGTTATCAAAATCTGTAAATTGGAAAAAAATGTTTTCTTCCTTATTTACGTTCTATCAACGTTACTGACACCGTAAGAAAAATCTGCGTATTGATTAAAAAGTCACCCTGTTTATAGATGTACACTAATACTTTCAGGTCTTGACGTTCGCCGCGTGCTGGCTGATGGCGCTAGCAATGCCGACATTGCCGATATTAGGCGGAATAATGGATTACATGGGTGGTGGCCACATGGGCGGTGGCCACATGGGTGGTGGCCACATGGGCGGTGGCCACATGGGCGGTGGCTACATGGGCCCGATGGGCTATATGGGATGGCCCATGGGTGGCTACATGGGCTATAAGGATAAGGATGAAGCGGCGACTGGGAATGCTAATCATGTTGACGGTGCAGGTAATTTCAGAAGCCTATTTTAAAAGACTCTCCTCAGAAAATAAATATTACAATAACACTTTTTATCTACTTTCTAGTCTTCTTCTTCTTATCGTGTAGGCATAACCAAGTGTGTGACGAACTTGGCTAACCCTGATGTCAGAGTTTTCAAACCGCAAAATGGCCTCTGACTTTGTTTTAACGACTGTAGTCAATCGACAACAGCCGGGACCGACAGTTTAACATGCCCTCCGAAGCACGGAAACGCTCGTGATAAATTGCCACTTTGGTCACCCATCAGGTTCCCTGCCTCTGTGAGTTGCTTAACCTTACTGATCGGTTGAGATTGGCGAGCGCCACTGAGCTATGAGCGCTTCGAGTGAGTGTCTGATCTCTTCTTATCGTATATTAGGTGTACGAACTTGATCCTGGTGTCAGAGTTTTCAAACCACCAAATAGCCTAGGTCCCGGGTGTTGTCGATTGACTACAGTCGTTAAAACCAAATCAGTGTCTGATAAAAGCTTCAGTGCTTATTAATTCTTCTAATGAGTCTACTGATGAGGTTAAAATGTACAGCAGCTCGAGTACGATGGTGATCCTTTGTCAAAATTTCAACATTGACAACGCCAGAGCCTTTGCGCGGGGCCCTCGCACAGTCAAAGTGAAGTTTCAGCGTCAGCCGAGTGGCGCGCCGCGCGAGTTTGTCGCCATCGTGCTCGAGCTGCTGAAGCCTTTATAATTTTTTTATTTAAAAAGTTCGATAAATGTAAATTGACGACGGTTTTGGCGCAGTGATTTGTAACAGGTGGTAAAGGCAGGCCTTTAAATCGATTTATTATTGTGTACCGAAACAACCGACACACAACCGATATTGATTGTCACTACATGTCACTGTCATATGTATAGCGCGAGAAAGAGAAGTACTAATATTTGATGCTCTGAAAACTCGGCCCGGTACATAACTTACATACGTATAGTAGATGCCTTCGATTCTCAGCCAAGGCAAACATTTGTGTTAAAGCAGAATGTGTGTTGTCTAATCTGCATGTCTTTTTTCTGTTTTTTTGAGTCTGAAGATACCAGAAGCGCTGTTTATACACGAGCGACGTGACGTGGCTGATCAAAGCAATCTAAATAGCTACGCAGCAAGGGTTTTTTTGCCAAAAATAGAAGCGAGAAGAGACATCCGCTGCCTGAAGTAGGAGCGACGGTGTAAAAACCTTTGCTCCCTAGACAATAAGATTCATTTTACGTTACTTTGAAAACCACGCCGCCGCGCCACCACGCTCGTGGCGAAAGAAAAAAAGAAAATACATTTATTTTCCCTAATCTCTGGCACAGTACACAGTCTATAGCTTACACTAAGGAAACATAAAGTTGACATATAAGTTAATTTAGGTGAAGTACCTTACTACAGTGCAGGAAGAAAAGGATTGCGACACCAATACAAACATACATAAGCTCACGCCTTTGTCCCATTGGGGTAGGCAGAGACTACGGATTGCCAATTGCTGCGATCCAAACACACCTCTTTCGCTTTTTCTACATTAATCATTCGCTTCATACACACGACTTCTTGCGACACCAATGACCATGACAATGGAAACCATAACGTGGGCGTTTGCGTGTGTGCCATTTGTATTAATCCAATTTCATGTTCATTAGAGAGACCTCGCCTGCCGACTCCAGCAGACGTGTTGGAACCAGCGGCCGAGGTAGCCGATAAGATCATCAAAGGAGAAATCGGCGACCTCCCTGAGAAGGTCCTGCCCGAAGGCATCCTCGAGGGAGGCCTGAGGCACAGTCCTGGAAGCAGTCCAGAAATACCTCTGCCAGTCAAACCAACACGCACCGTATAAAACTTATCGACCAAAATCATTTGAAATAAATAAAAAAATATACCTACTTAATTTGTTTTTCCTTCATGAGGTTCTGTTGAGACTAGAAAATAAGTTTTTTTGGTGAACATTATATGTTGCTTAAAATACGTTAATTATAATTGTTAAGAGTACTTCTTCTTATCGTGTAGGTATAGTCAAGAGTGTGGCGAACTTGGTTAACCCTGGGTTCAGAGTTTTCAAACCGCATAACGGCCTCTGACTTAGTTTTAACTACTGTAGTCAATCAACAATAGTCGGGTCCGACAGCTTCGGTTATCTATGAAAATCCAAATTGAATATCCGAGAAAAAGCTTTATGAAAACACTAGCTTTCCGCCCGCGGCTTCGCCCGCGTGGACTACAGGTTATATCGTGCCCAGCTATGGGATAAAATGTAGCCTATATTACGTTATTACTCTTATTTATTCTGTGCCTTTGTATTTTCCCAAGGTCTAATGTATCTCTGATGCAAATTCCATCAAATTCGGTTCAGTAGTTTATCCGTGAAAGCGTGACAGACAGACAGACAGACAGACAGAGTTAATTTCGCATTCATAATATTAGTATGTATTATGTAGTGATTGTAGATACTTTTGAGTTTGCCACATGGCAACATCGGTCGCAAATGTCGCCATCATGTCGCCATCTTCATTTGTCAAATTCGCCGAACCGAAGCCGCACTTATAGAATACATATAATTTAGCTTAGAATATAATTCGTAGGAGGCTTTGTAGCCCTTAAATATAGTAAGAATGTCTGGCGGAAGCAGCAGCAACAGAAACGAATGCAGGATATATGTGGGGAACCTGCCCAGACAGACAGAGTTACTTTCGCATTTAAAATATTAAAAGTAGGGATTTCTCAAGAAACCCATTTAGAAAAGTAAACTTTTCTTTTTTTAACTTTCCGTTTTTTATACTTTTCATTTCTTTGTCATATTCCGATGACCCCGGGGCAGTTGCTTAGTTTAAAGCCTTTATTTATCTTATTCATTTAAAGTAATCCGATGCATGTAAATCCGCGAGCAAGGGCGACTCCCTTAAAGAGGTATCCAACTAAATATCTTAATACGAAAATGGTACGGTAAAATTGTATTACCATTGCCTCCTATGCACTAGTGATACTAGAAGCTGAGTACATAGAAGGCAATGGTAATACAAATTATGTCATGCCGTGCCGTGCCATTCGAATTATAAAAAGGCCCATAAGTTTAAAATTGAAATGAACTTAGTCAAAATCACGTTATAAATGAAGTCAAGTAAAGACAAAAATAATTTATTTTATAGGAGTTAAATTCACTAAAAAACGTCAATAAGTTTTTCAAGTCTTACTCCTTAATTCTTAAAAAATGATTAACACGTTCATAAATAAGGGGATTACTTATAACTAAGTAACTTAGTACATACATATATTTAAGAAAAGAGTGATAAATTTCTTTACAGATAAATGCTATTATGACATAAATGAATTTCTGAATGAGGATAATATTCAATGTATATACTAATCTATCGTAGTGGTAATTTTAATTATATTGACCAAATTATATTAATGTTATTTTGTGTTATGCTTGACAATTATTGTTTTATTGTTTTTTCATAATTTTTTTCATTCAACTCTTGACATGTTTTGATTTTTATTTTTGTGTATGACATTGAGAATGGTTGTAAAATTTAATTATTTTATTGGGACATGATAAGTATTTTTTAGTAGATATAATTATTAATGTATTAAATAAAAGGGCAGAGCATGACGGATAACTATTATATTAGCAGCTGTACTACCATGTTTCTTGCAAATAAACGACTTTGATTTGATTTGATTTGATTAATGTACCGTGTATATTTCTAGAAATAAGTAACGTACGTACTTAACCTAGTTAGATACTTACTTAATCACGGCATCATTTAATGTCCCTCTCATTAGTTCATCATTTGTTAATTAAAAACGTATCACTTTCGAATGTCGTTGTGACATGTATTGTATAAAATACGAGTTTTATTTAAGCTAAGGACAGTATTAACTAATTTTTTGTCTGGATTTGATTGACTTGGATTTGGAAGATGCCTTCGTTAACACAGGTATGTACAACATATTTTATACCATGTAATATTATTAAAAGGAAAGATTTAATTGTTTGTTTGTTTGCATTGAATAGGCTCCAAAACTACTGGACCGATTTGAAAAATTCTTTCACCATTAGAATGCTACATTATCTTTGAGTAACAAAGGCCACATAATTTTCCCGAATTCCCATTGGGAATGAAGTCCCGGGCAGAATGCTAGTCCAATTTTATAAATGTGAAAGTTTTTAGATTGGGTGGATGTTTGTTACTCTTTTACGCAAAAATTACTTGACAGATTTTGATAAAACTTTGCAGTAATATAGCTTAGACATCAAAATAAGATATAGGTTACATAATTTTCCCGAATCCCCATGGTAAGAAAGTCCCAGGCGGTAAATTAGTTCCACAATGTTTTAACCATGTTTAGTAGTTTCGATTTCAAATTAACTGGCTAACATCAAGGATGTGAATCAATCTACTATAGTAAGCTGAACAACTTTTTCCAGAGAAGTAAACGATTGTCTTTCTATAACATAAAAATCAATAATAGACTAAAGATTTTTTCAGTAGGTACTTTATCAGTTTTGTTTCCGTTTCAAGGTGTTACTCGTTGCGGCATGCCTCGTAGCAGTGCAGAGCTGGCCAGCGATCATATCTCCAGATGTGTCGCCGGATGTATCTCGGGATAAGGACAGGCATCACGACTCATTTGCATTAGCGTCACCAGAAAGTGGCCACAAAGATGAAGCTCAAGGGAAACCAGACGCAGGTGAGGACCAAAAAATCTTGATTCCTACAGAATCCCCGGGAAGATTTTAACCTGGGAAATTATACTTTCCTCTTTCAGAGCAGCATTTTAAGTAATCCATTAAGTATAAAACTAGCTTCCCACCCAAGACTTCGTTCCCATGGGAATATTGGGAATGAATTATACACAAACCTTCCTTTTCAATTACTCCACCCATTGGTGAAAACAGTATGAACATCCGTTCCGTATTTTGAGTTAATCGCGTTCAGACAGACAGAGACGTGGCGAGGGACTTTGTTTTATAATATAGTATGATATTAAAGTTGGTTTGTCCTTCTTTTTTAACACCCAGATAATTTTAAGAGCGACATTGGCTAATTTTGAAGCCGCAGACGGAAAGCTAGAACTCATATTTATATATTGTTGTTATTTTTTAACTTCTTTTTGACGGCCGGTTTGGTCGAGTGGTAGTGACGCTGCCTCTTGATCGGCGGGTCCTGGGTTCGATCCTCAGTCGGGGCAAACATTTTTGTGGAAAGCAGATGTTTGTTCTCGGGTCATGGGTATTTGTGTTTGTCTTTTTATGTGTGTTCCAAGGGACCCACGACACAAGGGAAAACTTTAGTGTGGGCCTTTGAGTGTGTAGCGTTTATTTATTTATTTATTTATTTATAACAGCAAGAGACCAGTCTCTGCCTCACCCCTGGGAGATAACAGATGCCTTCGAGAAGCTGGCAGACCAGATCCGGCACCAGGACTCGGCCGAAGAACCCCACCAACCCAGCACGGACCAGGCACATGTGCGGTACTTCCAACGAATAGCCTGACTTGAGATATTGACCTTTTGTATGAGTTCGGAAAATAAATAATTCTCTTTGGTTTCATGTATCATTTTATAGTCATGGTTAGATATGTAATCTTACATTTGCTGCTTGTATGTATATATATATATATATATATATATATATATATATAGATGTATGTTATACTTATTTTATATATTTATTTATATATAATTATATATATGTATACTTATATATTTGTTTATTTGTATTATTAATATGTATTTAATTTTATGCACCACCAACTACTTCTTACCTTACTGCTGTCCTACCCTAAGGTTGCCGGGAAGAAATCGCTACCTAGCAATAAGGCCGCCTTGTTGTACACTATGTTTTATGTTCTTTTAATTGTATTGAATGTCTTTGTGTGCAAATAAAGTATATTGTATTGTATTGTTTTGTATAATAACTTTTTTTTTATAGTTAATGAGTTTGCTCTTGATCTAGCCAGACAGATAGACAAAGAATTTATTCATTGCTTTAAAATACACACACAACATTCAAAACAGTCAGAAGTACAAATACACATTAAAGGTTACAGAGTTATTCTAGTGTTGTGTGTGTGTCAGAATGCAACAAAAAGGCCATAGCTAAGCATAAGCTTTGTCCAAAGGACAAAACACTGGTATTCTGCTATAACCTCATTAACGTCAGTCACGAGTGCTCAGCAGCGAAGATAAGAGCCCAGAGACGACGATGTGGTCGAAAGCTCACCCATAAGATTCACTCGAAATTAGGTGGAAGCTCTAGTCTCCCACTATTCCATGTGCTCATTTTTTTATGTACAATTTATTTGGAGATAAATAAACATTTTAGTTATGTTACTATCTAAACGACATGATGCTCTGCTTACCCCGTTAGGGATTATAGGCGTGATAATTTAATGGTTTAGTTTTCAATGGACCTTTTTATAATTCGAAACGGCACCACGGCATTTCAAAATTTGACTTACCATTGCCTCCTATGTTCTCAGCTTCAAGTATTACTATTACATAGGAGGCAATGGTAATACAATTTTGCCGTGCCGTTTTCGGCCCATTAAGTTAATTGAAAATAAGGTTTGCATGATTGAGTTAAAAGAGCAACCCTCGGAGTTTCTTGCCAATTTTTCTCTGAGGAAGACTGCATCTTTGCGAATAGGCGCAAAGTTAAAAATACTAACATAATTCACTACGTTCACTTATTTTGGATAACATCCGAATGTTGTATGAAATAAAGCTTAGATTTTTTTATTTTCTCGCAAAACAATGAGTTGTCCAGCCTATTTATTCAAGGAATTGTTTCAGTAACAAAAAAATCAAATTAAAGAAAATACGAAATATATTGCGTTTTAATATACTTACGTAATACAAAACTTATAAACGTGCATTTATTGAGACAGACGACCGCAAGTTTACAGATAGCAGCACATCAGGTTACCCATTTGCAATATGAAAGCGAGCGCTGTTACGAGCAAGATAAGGGCGACGTCAAGGTCAACATGTATAGCCGGATGTACTGCCGTGTGTATTTACATTACATAAAATCAAAGTACGGTCGACTGATCACTGTTTAAGTGTTTAAGCTTCACGGAGTTCTCCAATTGAGTGGAGTGAAGTAAAGCTGTTTAAGCGGGGTCCTGTATCCGATGGGCTGCAAGATCTCCGGGGTGATGGGGTTGTGAAGCCCCGAGGCGCGAAGGTTTCGCTTCTCGAAGCCGAACCCATACCGGCCTGGGGCCTGGTAGTAGACCGGCGGGCCTTCTTGCCAGTCATCTCGCTCGTCGTACCTTTAAAAAAAACATATCATAAAAATGTTTAATCCTCGTCACGAAAAGAGGGGTGTTATTTTAGTGTATTTGTGGGTCTTTCTGTGACATTGTAGCTCCTTAACAAAATGGACGGAGTTTAATGCAATTTAAGTCAAGTTTTTTTTTACTTCTGCGCTGGTCTGAGAGTGAAAGAAAAACTTTGAATGTGCCAGCTGCCGACTCTTCCCTAGCATACTGTTAAAGTCTGTACATGGGATGCGAGGGTTTTGCTGTATAATGGGAGAAAGGCTGACAACCTCTCACCATTCTACAACATGTTCCATCTGAAAGCCCTCACAATTTGTGTCAAACGTGGCATCGAGTGGTTAGATAGAAACAATGATACTCTGCCTATCCTGTTAGGGTAACAGGTGGGAGCGTATGTATGTATGTTAAGTCAAATCCTTACTCTAAAATTGGCGGGCTTCCCTACCACACACAATTTGCCTACCAGGAATTCCCAATTACCAATACACTAAATTGTACAAAAAGTGTTCAAAACCAAATCTACGAAACTTACAGCTGCCCATCTCTTGTCAAGTCTGTTCCTATGTCTTCTTGTTTAAGCTGCCCGTCTTTTCTGATGTCTCTTATGTCGACAGCCCCATAATTTATGTCGTCTCCCTCCCAGTTGCTTTCGTCAGGCCCTCTCCAAGCGTTATCGTTACTGGCAGGTCCCCAATTATTGTTAACTCTACCAAGTACCTTCCAGTTATTGTCATTTATGCCAGGTACCCTCCAATTGTTGTCATTTATGCCAGGTCCCTTCCAATTGTTGTTATTTATGCCAGGTCCCTTAAAATTTTTGTCATTTATCCCAGGTCCCTTAAAATTTTTGTCATTTATCCCAGTTCCCTTCCAGTTATTGTTGTCATTTATGCCAGGTCCTTTCCAATTGTCGTCATTTATGCCAGGTCCTTTCCAGTTATTGTCATTTACGCCAGGTATCCTCCAATTGTTGTCATTCCAGTTATTGTTGTCATTTATCCCAGGTCCCTTCCAGTTATTGTTGTCGTTTCTGACAAGTTCCCTCAAGTTGTTGTCGATTTTGCCAGGCCCCCCCAAATTGTTGTCGATTTTGCCAGGCCCGCTTAAGTTGTTTTCGATTCTGCCAGGCCCCCTCAAGTTGTTGTCATTTCTGCCAGATCCTCTCGAACCATAATCTAATTTGACACGGTTCTATAAAATTAATGAATAGTATCAATAAAAATTAATAAGACTTATTTGCCTAGACAATATTTACTGTTTATTGTACACAATAGACATACAGAAAGAAACATACAAAGATAGAGACGACACAACAGGCACTGCTTATATATGATTAACAATGCTTATACACTATCATCCCGCTGCTTATACACTAGCATCCCGCTCGGGACTTCGTTCCCGTGGGAATTCGGGAAAATTATGTAGCCTATGTTACTCAGGGATAATGTGGCATCCTAATGGTGAAAGAATTTTTGAAATCGGTCCAGTAGTTTCGGAGCCTATTCGTTACAAACATACAAAAATAGGTACAAATCTTTCCTCTTTATAATATTAGTGTAGATAGTGTAGATGTAGATGGAGTATACGTCCTTATGAATTAGATTAACTAAATATTGATGAAGGACCGTGATAGAAGATCAGCCTAGGCAGCTATTTCGCTAATCAATCGCGTCCCTATGGCACTAGAGTCACAATGGTGGTATCATGGCCAACTTAATGTTAATTTGTAAAGTAATTTTATAAAACAACCACCGTCATCATTCCACCGTCATTGAGGCGCCATCCATTAGCGGATGAACCACCCTGTAAGTCTACTACTCTGCTGCCTTGGGCCCAGACCCCTCTTTCCCACTGGGCACTCTAGGCAAGTGCCCAGGGCCCCGCGATTAACGGGGTCCCCAAAAGTCCCAGAAGATCATTATAATTACAGACTGGAATACTTTTTGATTATTAGCTTTTGCAAGCGTTAAGAGCAAAGGGTATGCTCTCTTGTCCTAAAATCATACTTTTCTATTACACTAAAATATAACCTTCACTGATTTAAAGACAAATTATCAGTGTTCTATTACAATTTTCCCTTCAAGACACAGGGGCCCCATAAACCTATATGCCCAGGGCCTCCTATAGGTAAAAGACGGCCCTGCTTGGGCCGGCAACTACTCGTAGATACAGGCGAGTCATCAAACACTTCCTCTTCTTATCGTGGAGGTATAGTCAAGTGCGAGGCGCACTTCACTAAGCCTGGTGTCAGAGTTTAATCAATACACTATTTAAAGGGGCTATAATATCATCCTATTCTCATGATGCGGTGAAACTACCTCTAAAATTATATTCCCTGTGAGGTCCAACATTAGTTCGAGTTTTGGTTCTTTCAAATAGGTTTATTTACGTAAAATTATTAGGCGTGAGTGTATGTATAGATAGATAGAATATAATTTGTTCACTTAACGTTAATTTATAAATAGTTAAGTGTATAGATATAAGTATATGTGAGTGGTTGACCAAAAAGAGACCCCAAGGGAAAATAATTGATTTCGAGTAAATTGCGTTTAAAGTTTCGAGTCGATATGCGTTTCATCTCGAGCGCGCTCACTAAAAAATCCACAAAAAAAACTATGGCACTTAAAAATATTTTGATTAGACCAAAACAAAGCTGAAATACCACAGAAACAAAATTAATGAAAAACTAAAAAAACCCTTTCCAATCCCTCCAGGGGCCTGATTTTTGAACGAATAGAATTCCAATTCGTATACGAATTGACAAGATTTGTATGAGATTCTCATGCGAATCCTATCAATTCGTATGCGAATTGGAATTCTATCGTTTCAAAAATATGTCTCCTGGTCCCTTTTTGGTCAACCACTCACATATTGATTCTTCTTATCGTGTAGGTATAGTCAAGTGTGTGGCAAAACTTGGTTAACCCTGGTGTCAGAGTTTTCAAACCGCTCAATGGCCTCTGACTTGGTTTTAACGACTGTAGTCAATTGACAACAGCCGGGACCGACAGCTAAACGTGCCCTCTGAAGCACGGAAACGCTCGTGAAAAATTACCACTTTGATCACCCATCAGATTGCCTGCCTCCGTGTACGTTGCTTAACCTCACTGATCGGTTAAGATCAGCGAGCGCCACTAGACTACGAGTATATTGATGTACTCAATACTCAATATTTTATTACATCCATAGGTTTTACATATAGGTGTTACAATCCAATAAAGTATCCAATATGGACCCTGTTCTAGGGCACTGTAATTAATAGGGGCAAACCTATTCTAGTCGCTTAAAATTAGTGAGATCAATTTGTGTGAGTGTGTGTAAGAGAGAGAAAGTTCAAGTTCTGTGTTGTGGAAGAGTATGTGTAGTGTATGTTATGTCTATGTATGTGCTTTAGCGGTTGTGTGTGTGTTTTATATTTAGTCAATTTTTTTTTTTTTTTTTTGTGTTTGGAATTTATTAATTATCGTGTAAATAGTCTTCAACTGTGTAGTAACATTTTGAATATAATAGTTTTTTTATTAAGTTAATATATTTTTTATTACTAGTCTCATTTTTTATTGACTCTGGAAGTTTATTATAGATTTTTACAGACATTGTTAATGGACCTGATGAGTGTAAGTGTAACCGGGAAGTAGGTTGTATAAGTTGGTTTTGATAAATTGATCTTAGTGGATATTTGTTTGGCATGTCTCCACGCTTAGTAAAAATTCGGAATGTTTTCTGACAAATTTGCATATTTCGAGAATATAAATACAGGGTAGTGTTAGGATTTCGTGCTCAATGAAATAGGGCTTACAACTGTCTATTGTATTAATGTTAAATAATATTCTAATTAGTCTTTTTTGAAGGGTGAAAACTGTTAGCGCATCGGTACTGTTTCCCCATAGGGTTATACCATAACAGAGCCACGCATACGCGTAGGCATAATAGGTGACAAGCGCAGTTTTTAAATCTGTAGTTTTTTTAATTTCACGGAGTGCGTACGAAAACTTTGATAATTTTTGTCGTAATTTGGTGACATGATCTTTCCAGTTAATGTGTTTGTCTATAATAAGACCTAGTAATGAAAATTCGTTAACTATTTCAAGTTCTGTGTTGTTGAATGTGTACTGGAAGTTAATTGATGTTTTCTGATATGGATAAAAAGTTATTAATTTTGTTTTATTTAAATTTATTTCCAGGTTATGATCGTGAAGCCAACTTTCGGTTTTTCCCAGGATTGAATTTAGTTTTTCATTTATGTTTGTATTTTTATGGCAGGATGTAAGGATAGAGATGTCATCCGCGAATAGTACACACGGTTCTGTCATAATTTTTGGAAGATCGTTTATGTAAATGAGAAAAAGAAGACAACCTATTACGCTTCCTTGCGGAATTGATGCATTAATTGTTTTGCTGTCGGATCGGATTGTTTGGATGTATTTAGAGTCGTGATTATAATATTCTGTTTCTACGATTTGTTTTCTGTTAGTTAAGTAAGAGGTGAACCATTTATGAGCCACACCGCGGATTCCGATATTGTAGAGTTTATCTAATAATATGTTATACTGAACTTTGTCGTATGCTTTAGTCATGTCTAATAGAATTCCAATTGCATATTGTTTACTGTCTATCACGTTTAATGCTTCTTGAATGAATTTAAAAACTGCTAGCGTTGTAGAATGTTTTTTCCGGAAACCATTTTGTGCCTCATCGAAAAGTTTATATTTCTCACAGAAGTTGTAAACACGATTATACATGGCTTTTTCAAAAACTTTAGAGGCGGCAGGTAAAAGGGCAATTGGGCGGTAGTTATTTGGATTAGTTTTGCTATTTTTCTTGTGTATTGGTTTTATTAAAGCTGTTTTAAGTAATTCCGGGTAGATGCCTTCATTAAATGACTGATTAATTAGAATGAAAAATGGTAAGGTTAATTGTTCAGCGCATAGTTTCAGTAGATTAGGTGTTATGTCGTCTATTCCGTAACTTTTTTTATTTTTCATATTTTTTAATATATTATATACCTCTTTGTATCGTACTGGGGTTAAGAATAATGAATTCTCAGTGGGGCAGAGTGGTGGACGACCGTAAGGCGTCGTCGAGTTCTCAGTGTTACTATTTTCACCAATAGAAGCGAAGAATTTGTTAAAAATATTTGCGACTTGTTTTGGTTCAGAAATGTTAATATTATTTATTTCTAAGGTTAAATTGTTTTTTTTCTTTTAGCGGTTTTTTATTTGTGCGTTCGTTTATTACACTCCACATGGTTTTTATAATGTTATTAGATTTTTTTATTTTATTTATGTAACTTAATTTTTTTGAGGTGGCTACGGTTTTTTTCAACACTTTTTCATATTTTTTATAGTATTCCTTAAGAATTTTATCACTTGATTTTAAAGTCAGGATTTTTAATAATCTTTTGTTTCTACAAGATAATTTAATACCTTTTGTTAGCCAGTACTTCCTGAAATCTACCTTCAATTTTATTTTTTGTTTTGGAATACATTCGTTTAAGATATTTACAATTACATCATGAAATACTTTATAGTTTTTGTTAATGTTATTTTTTTCATTTAATGTGTTGTACCAGTCTATATCATTTAATTTGGATTGAAATAAATACAGCAGGGTTGGCTGTTAGTCCAGTCGATCGTGGCAAGGCAAAAAAATAAAAAATATTTCAGAATTTAAGTATTTTCTCTTAATATATAATAAATAATAAATTTAATTTTTCACATTTTTTCTTGATACGCCCTTGCCCACTTCAACTGCCTCTCCCTGTCACATAGGTTAGCTGGAAGAAAACTCATTTCTTGAGTTAAGCTCGCCGTTGTATATGTCCTTTCTCTTCTGTAATCTGTATGTATATGTGTGTACAATAAAGAAAAAAAAACATGATTGTGTACTCAACTACGCTGTTTCATTTAAGATTTCAAGAAGTATGAAATTGGTAGATCGCACAGGGTTTCGTTAGTAAACAGGAAATTATCTCCAAGCATTAGAGTTTACTATCCATCGGGGAAATTTGACACTTTGTGGTAACCTGATGTGCTGTTGACTGTACCTGTAATACACTTTTATGGACAACATTGTTAGACCATGGTCCAAACCCCTCTTCCCCTCGCCATTGGTCCAAGGAGTGCTTATTGATCGCCTGGTGACCCGGGAGGCCCTGGTAGTTCTGGTAACCTAAGAAACCACCATCGCCCGCGCATACGCTGACTAGAAATAACAGCTGCAAATTAAAAGATAGAGTTAGCAAACAAGTGTACACACAAGAGCACGTCAAGTTTGACACTTTGGACTTTGGACCGGCCCTGCATTGTATGGCGCGCAGTATAAATCAGAGCTCAGCTTAAACTGGTAGTGTAAAGCGTGACCTGCTCTTGACTGTACCTATAAACAAATAATTATCAGGAAAATAAAAACGTTCGTAAAGGCACGTTACTCGTAGCTCAGTTGGTAAGAGCATCAAGAGATCTAATCCTGGGGTCATGGGTTCAAGTCCTATTTACGCCGAACATTTTCTTTCCTTAGAAAATATTTGTGAATATCCCTTACTCAGGTAAGCTTTAAAAAAAATGTAATTTTCCACGTTAAAAAAACGAATGAGTCACCGATTTCAATCCCAACAACAGTTCGCTCAAAGTAGATATTCTAACCAGTATTTTTTGCAGACTACAATGCCTATTAGCAGATAACCACAAACGAAAATGTCACTCATTTATTTAGATGATGTTCTGGTTTGTAGTATTTTTTTGTTTTTGAGGATTTTTTAAAAGCGCTGAATCATTTTCGACAAAATTTATATGGGACCACTTATGGAGTATATTTTTTCGAAAAAAAAAATTTGGAAAAACGGTCCATAATTGGCGGAGAATTCGGTGAACATACATAAAAAAATACACAGTCGAACATAGAACCTCCTCCTTTTTTGAAGTCGGTTAAAAACTCATTCCGTTGTATTCATTGTATGATCAGTGGACCTAGTGCGATTCGCGACAAACTTGCGCGTCATGCAAGTTCACTAAACAGTAAAACATAACTAAATAGCGCGAGGGCACCGCGCAAGGCGTGTTCACTTCTTGCGTTCCCTCTGGGGTGTCATTTCGACCGCGGCGCATCTTACCGCGAGAAAGTTGTGCTTGAGTTACAAAGATTCGTAAGAGACTTTTTACTATAAAGCGACGTTACCGCATCCTATATCACGCTTTATTAAGCTACTAGCATTCTGCCCGGGACTTCGTTCCCGTAGGAATTCGGGAAAATTATGTAGCGTATGTCCATCGGGGATAATGTAGCTTTCTAATGGTGAAAGAATTTTTCAAATCGGTCCAGTAGTTTCGGAGCCTATTCAACAAACAATCAAATCTTTCCTCTTTATAATATTAATATAGACTAATACACGCAGCAGCACGTCAGATTACACATTTGCATTACGAATGCAAATATTCAGAGTGAGATAAGGGCGACGTCTAGGTCAACATGTAGAACTTGATGTGCTGCTGTGTGTACTTTAAAAAAAATAAACTCTACTCACTCAAAGGTTTTCCCTTGTGGCGCAGATCCCTCGGAACATACACACAGACAGACACAAACACCCATGACCCGAGAACAAACATCTGCTTCTTACTCAAATGTTTGGCCCGACTGTGGATCGACCCAGAAACCCGTCGATGAAGAGGCAGCGCCACTCAATCGATCAAACCGGTACTTAAAATTATAGAGGTACTTACCAAAAAACTCATCATATTTTTCACGTTAGGTATTATAAATTCACCCACTCCTGACTATAACCATGCTTCTCTAGCACTGACTGACCAAATTATCATCTGAATTCAGTCCATAACGATTATATTAATTACCGTTGCATGTTCATGAATAGAGCTGTTTTCTATTGAAAAATCGATCTTTGTTCGAATTCAGCACAATAGTTATTATCTAATATTTGGCCATTATTTGGTTGTTTATTGATATATTTTCACGAAATAAAAACATGGATTGTGTCAGCTATCAACAGCTCAACTCAAGCACAACGTGAAAACAATGCGGTCAAATGTCAAAAAAGTATCGAAATGTTAATGCCAGAGCAAGCCTTTCCCGCAGTGCCCCCGCGCAACTAGAGTGGCGCGACACGGGAGTTTGTCACGGACCGTGCTAATCATATCTCATTATACTGTACTTATCTCAGTATAGCTAGCATGACGCGTGACATAATTTTGCCCTAAGTATGAACCCATCAGGGAACCTGATGGTGACCAAAGTGGCAATTTATCACGAGCGTTTCCTTGCTTCGAAGGGCACGTTAAGCTGTCGGTCCCGGCTGTTGTCGATTGACTACAGTCGTTAAAACCAAGTCAGAGGCATTGTGTGGTTTGAAAACTCTGACACCAGGGTTAGCCAAGTTCGCCACACACTCGACTATTCCTACACGATAATAAGAAGAAACCCTAAGTATGTACTTATCTCATTCCGCCCTATCGTTCTACTGGAACAGGCAGAACAACATCGAAGACAAAATTGAGTCACGCGTCTATGTTTACTATGCTGGTAAGTATGTTTACCTGTTTTTAAAGTCAAACAATAACTAAGACCTATCACCTCTTTAGCGTAGTACACTTATTTCGAAGTGTAATACCGTATATCTAGTGGTTCTAGAACCACTAATGCTCTGCCTACCCCGTTAGGGATTATAGGCGTGAGCGTGTTTATGTGTAATAGCCACTTTCCCGTTACGCCACGGACCCACTTTTTGTAAATACTTAAGTAGGTATACATATCTAAATATATAAAAGGAGAAACTGACTGACTGACATATCAACGCACAGCCTAAACGGCTAAACGTAGGCACTTGAAATTTGGAAGGGACGTAGCTTAGGTACCGTAGAGGTGCACTAAGAAAGGAATTCCCGAAATTCCCACGGGAACGGGAATTAGCGGGAAAATCCTTTTGTATGAAAAATCTAAACCGCTTAAGTTAGACGCTTGAAATTTGGCATGCAGGTACCTTAGTAAACTTAAAGCTTAGTTGCAACAGGATATTG